>JACBAH010006672.1:0-13182 GCA_014282315.1 Neospermospora avenae | reverse complement strand
GTCGACAACGGGTGCAAGCTCGCTAAGAATCTCGTATGCCTTCTTGTGGAATTCGAGTTGGGCAGCGATAAGATCGGCAAGGTTTCGGAGGGGCTCCGGGGTATCAAGTACCTATCACTATTAGTTTTGTGTTGTAAAGATAATGACGGAAAGTACGCACATTCTTCATGACGCCAACAGCTTCCTCCGTTTGGCCAACAAATTCATCCTCAGCTTGCTCAATTTCAACTCTGGCCTCCTCGGACGGGTCATCATGCTCAGCTCCATCAGAAGCCTTTGCGTTTCCGCCAGGTAGGTGCCAGCCACCATTTTTGGACTTAGCCTTCGCAGCATCAAGCATCAATCTCGAGTTCTCGACTCCCTTTCTGGCGCGGGTCGCAAACATCAGGTTGGTGTTGAGAGTTGTGCTCCAGCCCGCAAGGAAGCGGCTTTGAATTTGAGAGTCCTGGGCGAGTCTGGCTTCACCAACACGCTCACTGGCCAAGGCGTACTTCTCAAGGGCAGTAGCCAGAGGATCCTCTCCAGCACCGGCATGTTGTTGTTGGAGCAGCTGGCTGCTTGCCAGACTGGCACGAGCGATGGCATGGTTGAAGGTCTTTGGCTGTGGCTTGGCGGATGGAGGAGCAGTAAGAGCTGCTTGAGCTTCGGCAGGTGTTGTAGCGGATGATAGGAGGTGTACTTTCTCGCTGACGGTTCGTCCTAAATCACCAAAGCTCTCCTTGATATTCGCAGGGTAGTCGTATGCTTCGTTGGAGTATTGGGAACTGCCGGCAGAACACTATTCAGCAAAGCGCCATTAAATATATGTAGGCAGCAGGGAAAGCATACGTGACCTGCAGCATCTTCTGATGAACCTGCTTCAAGGCATCGACACGCTTCTCCAACTCGATGTAATCGGGAGGGAGTTGAGTCTGTAGATCTATGTCAACAGCAGTTCATGCACCTTTACGTAGGACCTTTTCGAACCTTATCCTCTGCCTGTCCAAGCTGTTCCTTAACATATTGCTGTGTGCGAGCGGCGAACGGCGTGAAAGAGGCGCTGTATCGCGATGATTAGCCTCGATTTGTTTCCATGGAAGGAAAGATAAACAGCTCCTTTCCAAGATGACAGTTTGTGAAGTCGCTAGGAAGCTTACGTGAAGTTCTTTCCGAATGCCGATACTTTATTGAAATCCATGATGGAATCCTACCTAGGTTGGTATCGTAGTCTTTCAAGTTGTATGAAATGTGTAAGGTTGTTTGCTTTCGTCGTTGGGATATGATTTCGTGGTCTCAGGTCCCCAGATATGGCAGAAGCCTGAGTGGGGCTTAGCGCCGACGCCGACGTAACCTCCCACACGTGATAATCAACAACTCGAAGTACTGTAATTAATGCTCTCAGACAGGGTCGACACGTTCTCACTGGGTTGTCACTTTCCAGTGCTAGATAGTACCGATTTGCATAGTGACTTCCAAGGATAATCTCTCTAATCCTCACTGGGCTACACTAGGTATTTACTGGCAGTGTGATTCTTGTCAAGTGTTCGAGTTAGCACAGCAATCCAGCATTCCTTGGATTTGAATTGTTCTGGGTATAGTTTAAGAACCTCTTATCGCAATCGGATTTAGCTGCTCTTCTCATTTAACGATCGGATCCTTATACAGTATTTCTTGATTCTTCTAGTCTAGAACGGCCTTATTATCCGCCCAGGAGGGTTCTATGCCTCTACAAACACCTTCGTAATCCATGAATAGCTGCTTGTTCAAACTCAAATCTGGTGTAGTCCAGAACATTGCCCATCCAGTATCTGGTAACTTCCAAGTACCCCTCGATCTCTCAAAATACCACTTATTCACAGGATTGTTTCTCCTAGAACGCCAAACACATCCTCGAGGGAAACAGTCCCTGACCATCGCTTTGAATATCAAATCCGCAACTCCACCACTTCCCTGTGCTCGCTTCAACACTGCAAACTTGTCGAGATATGGGACCATCCTCGCTCTGCTCTCTGGAGATCCATCATCTTTTACGCCAGGCGGTATTTCCCATGTCAAGAGAGCCCCGCCTTCGTATTCCCCAGCAATTATGACACCTGCAATTCGCCCGTTAACTCGCTTGAGATATTCCTTGACATCAAGCTTTCGTCCAAAGGAGTCCTCGATCAGGTGCACGAGACGAGGCAGGTCGATTTGCGAATCCGTCAAAGTCAGTTGAGGTTGGCCCGGGGCGGGGGGTCTCCAAGCTCCGAATTTTGGATTTGGGAACATTGTCACCGACATTCCATGTTTTGCAAATGTTATTGGAGTGGTACTTTCTACTGAAGACACGGCTTCGCCTGTGGAAGCTTGGTGGCCAAGGCGGCCTACTGGTAATGACGAAGAGAACACCGGCTTGTCTGTGAGTAAATTGTGGATCAAAGGATTTCGCTGACGTCTGGTACCGACTCTCGCGGCCTGAAATGGCGCATCCTTCCCAGAATTTGCTGCCTCTTCTGGCGTAGTCAACAGAGCCGAGGAGCTGGGAGGTAGCATGGACAAAACCGAGCGAACCAAATACAGATTTTGCAAGTGGTAGTCGTTGTCGACTTTTGGCTTGTCCGTAGTTTCTGGTGTAGAAGTCGATGAACTCGGATTTCCAAACTCGGCCTCAGCAAACTTAGAAAATGGGTTACTGGAGCCAAGAACAGGGGATTGTTTTTCTTGGGCTTGGGCCTGTAGTGTGCCCTCATGTGCTTGTGGCTGCAACCCTTTGAGAAGATCCTGCTTGGCTGGTTCGAATTCTTGTTCCATGTTGAGGAACACATGATACCCATTGACCCGATCAGACGAGGGTATACCTCCGAGAGGATCCAATATAATGAGCCGGTCAAGTGAGACCTCTTTCCGGAGATCCTGGAGACGGTCTTGAACGACACTTGGATCTTCGTCATGTGAAATACCTGTCGAAAGTCCAGCTAACTCCTTAGTGAGAGCCAGAATAATTTCAGACGCAGCAACAGGTACTGCTGTTTGAGACACATCGGTATAGCCAATCGAAGGGATCACCGGAATGATGCTTCGCCTCAAAGGTGTCATAAGTAGTTTGCGAAGAGTAACATAGGCACTGGTATGTCTGAAGCCAGGTCTACCAGTCTCCTCGGAGACTCCAATAACGTTGTCGACAAGTCTAGCCCCTGTTTCTCCGTTGGCATCTATTGCAGTAAGAAGACGATTTGTCTGCTCTAGCTCCACCGCTCGCCAATTAACAACTCTTGAGCCTTCTTGTGCTGGAGCTCCCTCACTGTTGCAATCGGTTACCACAACACTGATCAGTCCAAGCCTTGAAAGCTGTGTCAAAGTCCGCCCAATTCCATTGAGTGTCTCATCATCCAAAGTCTGAGGCGCCCTTATCTTCACCAGGGCAACATGCAGTTGTGGTCCAACAGGGGCCTTTGCCAGCTTCTCGGGCTGTTGTATGAATTTTGGACTCCCTTGAACTGCTGCAGGTCCATAGAATCCTCCCAAATTGACACCGCAGTTTCGATCCTTCTGTTTGGGGGGCTTGGTCGCCGAAGGTGCCTCCTCGGAGGGAGTGAAGCGCTGAATGTAAGATCTAGCTTCTCGTTTCGTGGCAGATGAGCCCAATACTGAGATGAAGAAGTCCTGGAACTAGTCAGAGATATTTCCTCGATATCACAAACAATAATACCTTGTCAATAGCTCTTGCCATCTTCTTAGCTTTCTGCTGGTTTGACAAATCTTTCACATGCTCCTTCACCTGCTCCTCTCTCAATTGACTAACAGCCGATCTGGCAGATCCATAACTCCGCAATCCATCCTCCAAAATAAGTTCCGAACGTTTTCTACGTTTAGCCCATGATTGTATCTGTTTTTGTTAGAAGTGTAGTATACACCGCCAGCATCTTCCTTGACTTACATTATGACCAGCCACTTGTTTGCCCTTTTTCAAGGCTATTTCTTGCAAAATCATTGTGCATGTTGGCACGATATTACTGTTGTAAATTCATTGGAGATATTTATGTAGGAGAGGGATTTCTTTCGCAACACAGTGTGACTCTCAAACCCGATGCGGGGAGGGGAGGGAATTGTTTGGTTGCCAGGAATTTCGCTCAATGACAGCACAATCAGCGCTAGGCTAGGTACAGTAGGTACCTCTTATCTCTTATCGTTTTCGTGGTGTTCGAGTATTCAAGTAATCGAGGCTGGCATCAACAGAAAGTCGATCTATGCAAAACTTGGTATGCTAAGGTATACTACCTAATCTATACTCTTCTCTTTCTGGTTGTCAAGAGGACGTTTTCATTTCCTGCAGTCTGAATTGCAAATCATCAAGAAATCATGAAGACAAAGGGTTAATCACACAGCTTGAACGGCGCTAATTACCAATCCTGACATCAGTGACCCAACAGCTAAATAACGCAGGCGCAACCCTCCATTCGTCCTTACCATGAGCCAGGTAGGGTAGGGTAGGTAAGAGGAGATATTTATTTACTTTCGCTGTCTTTTGCAGTTCTCACGACATTGACAACAACATTTCACAACACAATCCCGTCTCAAATCAGCAAACATGGCACCTCAACTAGCATGGATCGGTCTGGGTAATATGGGCCGAGTAAGTGACCTCTGACTTAAGCCGACAAGCTGTCACTAACGAAATTGGAAGGGCATGTGCAAGAACCTCGTAGAGAAAGGTCAACTGGACAAACCTCTCATCATCTTCAACCGCACCGAAAAGAAGTCAGCAGAGCTCAGCAAGGCGTTACCATCCGGAAAGTCTACTGTTGCTTCTTCCATTGGAGACCTGGTTTCTAAGTCCGATATCATCTTCACTTGTGTTGGTGATGATGAAGCAATCAACGACACCATTGATGAAGCTTTGAAGGGCAGTGCTAAGGGCAAGCTCTTCGTTGACTGTTCTACAGTCCACCCAGATACTACGGAAGGACTTGCCAAGAAGGTCACTGAAGCTGGTGGCGAGTTTGTTGCCTGTCCAGTCTTCGGAGCTCCAGCGATGGCTGATGATGGCAAACTTGTCTGTGTACTTGCCGGACCAAAGGAGAGTGTCGACAAAGTCAAGCCATACACTAAGGGAGTTATTGGAAGAGCTAATGTTGACTTTGGCGGTCAAGCTGTTGGCAAAGCTACCACGTTGAAAATCATTGGTAACACATTTATCCTGAACATGGTGGAGACTTTGTCAGAGGGACATGTGTTGGCTGAGAAGTCCGGACTGGGTACCGACAACTTGCACCAGTTCATCGAAACGATGTTCCCTGGTCCATATGCCGCGTACTCCACTAGAATGCTGTCTGGAGATTACCACTAGAGAGAAGAGCCATTGTTTGCAGTTGATTTGGCGAGAAAGGATGCTAGGCATGCAAATGTACTTGCAAAGACTTCTGGGACACAAATGAAGGGCGTTGAAGTTGCAGATGAGCATTTGGCTCAGGTGAAGGCTCACAAAGGATCGTCTGGTGACATTGCCGCGATCTATGGTGCCGTAAGAGTTGAAGCTGGGTTGCCTTTTGAGAATTAATCGGTGGTGAACGAAAATTTGAGGAGAATTTCCGGTGATTTTATCACCCTGGGGGATGTCATAGGTGCTGGTAAAGCCTCTTTCGATCAGCCGGCAGTGGAGAGATCAGCTCTATTACTAGACAGATTAGCATACCATTCATCGACGACGAAATGAACATATTTCCATGAAGGCGTCTTTTGACTTTGATATGACAGAGAAAGCGTGAAGCCCAGCATAAACAACGGAGTATATTGATTACATAAGCAGCTACGCTAAGCTTGACGTAGCTGAAATCGATACCAGGACGACGAGAACACATGCAAGCTACGAAATCAAGCTCAACAAATCCTACAACATGGCGAACGGGTAAGCAAGCCCCTCTAAAGGTCCAGAAGCTCCTTAGTGAGTGACAGTTGCTAATTATGTCTGCTAGCTGGAGCATCATCATCGGCTTCGTGGTAGTTGCCCTTGCCTGCGTCGCAGGATGGTTCCTCGCACCTAAAGGCGAGACACAAACGTATGCAGCCTATCGCCTCTTCAGTCTTCTCGAGACTATTTGACAGCTAGGTACTGGTGATCATGGCTAACAACTTGGCAGAATCTGGCGAAGCTCTCTGATTCTTTCGTTCGCAAGCTGTTACATTATGTGGGGTATGCATCACTGTTTCTTTCTGTCTATTTTGAGAATCTTAACTAACATAAATATCTCTTAGCTATTACGTTCCTTGCGCAATGGCATCCACTCATCGAACCGCGAGCTTCGGGTCTACGAAATCATACAGTGAAGGGTTGATGGGAAGGAGAATGGACTACGGCAAAGCACGAACATTAGAAGGGTGTATGAGTGTACAATTCGGCGTTGAGGATACGGATTCATAGCTTGGACTTTCACAGTCGTGTATATCGATATGGAATGAGAGACTGTCGTACTGCCGAAGCGATGATAGCTTGTGAACAGTCAAAGGAGGAGACATGGCATGATTATACTTCATAACATTTGTGCAGGGCGTGGGCAATTGACATGCCGGCATGTTTTCATCGAATACCATATCATCTGCAAGATAAGAACAATCAAGAACAAATTTGAATGATAGTTCTGTCTATCCCAGTCCTAATCTGCCGCCCCATTCTCTTCCCAACTCAATTAGAGCCCACAGCGCCTTGCCATCTGCTGCAACTCCCGAAGCACCTACCGTATCAACTCCATCTAGTCCCACTACCCATAAAATCCCTCTGCCCACCATCCACCTACTAATTGCACCCACCGTCGCCAGAATTGCAGTCGTCCCATATCCGCAATCCAGCAAAATCTTCAACGCTTCCACATTATTCGCAACCACAGCCCAGCCCAAAGATCTTGCAGCAGCAGGGACGTCATATTCCCAGATAACCATCAGAATAGGAAACAGCTTTGTAGATGACGACACGAGTAGAGCAGTGCTGACTGAATTCGGCCGTGAGTACCGCGGGATGAGACCGAAATATACTAGAGGCGAGAAGGCTGACGATGTGAGGAAGCGGATTGACATGTGGAAGGCGAGAGTAGAGAGGGCGCATAGGATGAGGAAGAATACGTATTGAAAAACGATGGGTTGTTGGGGGAGTCGGAGGAAGTTGTTGTCTGTTGTGGGAGGGGTCGCGGAAGTTTGCTTCTCAATTCGTGCCCATGTTAGATAGACGTCGAAGAGGAGGAGGAGAACTCCTAGACGTATTATTGATGGCTTTGGTTACCATTAGCACACACTCATATAGCCAGAATATATGTGGAAGACGTACATCGAACTGATCATGTTCGCGCATTAAAGTATTGTGCAGTAAATGACGATACACCTGCAGACATTAGGACGACTTCTAGTATAAGAAAGGCTCACGCACCTGAGGCTTGATCAATACCAGATCTATGAAGAGTACCACATTGTCATGTTCCACGTACTTATCGCAGAACCGCCCGCAATTCCTGCATACTGTAAGACGCACTCCTTGGCCACTGGACTTGTCATCTGCACCGGAGTACTCGGTATAGAGAGTTTTGACAGGATAGCGACATTCTATGCAGATTGGCATTGCATATGACTAGGCGGGCGCAAGCATGGTGTGGGAGGTTTGGATCTCGCAAGATGTCCAACAAAAGTCGTAACTTGGTATGGTTTGACGCGACTTCGCGAACTGGCCCGTGCCCAGGTACTGTAACGTAGTGACGACGTCGGAAGTTTTTCTCTTTTCTTTACATCTGCCGTTCTGTCCCAATCGAAGGCAACTTTCAGATTAGTATAGTAAAGCTTCCGCATCGCACACCTGAGACCCTTCATATGTGTCAAAACCAATCAGAAGCCACATTAGAACATTCATATTTGGAGAGCTGTGCAATACCGTCCCAAGTATGCACGAAGTCTTTGACTTATGATAGGCTTTTGGAGAAATCATCTTCTCTCCTATGGCCCGGACAGTCTCGAAGAAGTCTCCTTGATCTAGATAGTGGCGATAACGGTGGTTGAGAGTCACAACTAAGACTTACCTGACGAAGCTTTTAGAGTGTGTCATGTCAAATGATTCAACAGTGGCTCAAGATTCGGGAGAAGGCAGTATACGGAAGCCCTACGCAGAGCCTGATTCGGTACCACAGGGCAACAAGAAAAAGAGGCCGAAGTATCAGCTTCCGGACCTTGCTAGGACGATCACATATCTGAGAAAATAGATAAACGGGATTGTTGCAGCTTTGAAAGGGAAATAGTGAAAAGCATGAAAGTGTGATCGAAGTGAATAAGAAGGTCACACATTTGCGTTTCCAGATTCTGTATACCATTTCTGAACGAAAAGCCTCTCCTTACCCCCTTATAGATCAAAACCTTTCGGCCACTTCTCGAAATGCACTTAACCTCTAGAAGATCCTCTATAAGGCGAAAGATCGTAGTGATTTAGGAAAGCGATCATATGCACCTCTTAGGTACGCGGATATTTTCTTAGTATAGCGATAGCTCTGACAAATGCAGTGAAGATGGAACTTACTTAAATGTATACAAAAGCGCAAGTTACTAGAAGATATTACTTGATCGCCATCGTCTTTCAAAGCAGTTAGAGCCTGGCTCTCCCGGAAGAGGTCCAGCAGAGGTCTCTTCGGCCAGCTCCATTCAGCGAGAAACCTCCGAGGCACGAACCGACAACAACACTCAAACTGCAATATACCAAACATAGGCTTAATTGAGAAAAGTAATTGGAAACCAAAGGAAAGATCGTGCACGATCTGAGCCCCAATTAATCAGATTCGTGTCCCAATTTGATGATCAAGATGGCCACTTACAGCGACTTCAAGCAGACCTGGCTAGTCTTGAGGATGCTCAACTCAATCCTTGGCCTCCAGTGTATTTATCTGCCGACTTTCCTTGAGGTCCGCTGATGCGACAAAGAACATGACATCTAAGGCGAGGCTAAGTACCATGAACACTAACGAGGAGGAGTGTGCCTATACAGATTCAGGACCGGAGTTTGCTAAATGCGACCGCAGATATCCGGATATAGATTCTCATCGAATTTTGAAGACAGAGCTGAATCATTACTTACCCGGCTGGCCGAAGTATATGGAGCGCACTTATCATGTTTGTTCTTCGATCATGCCGGTCTTGACCTAAATTTTCCACTGTTAATCGGTGACAGTGGACTCGTGAATACCTAACACTACTATGGCAAAGCAACTTGATTTGCAGACTGGTCGAAAGTCCAACCCTGCCCTTGAAACTCTCATGCACTCATGGTCGCAAGTTATATTGGGATGATTTTATGAGGCGAGCGGAGAACTAGTCGAAATGACGAAGACAAAGACGGAGGACTTGTGTCGAGGAGAATCATATTCGGTGAAGATGAGGAAAGTACGGAAGATCAGATCATAGATGTATTCAAATGGGTACGGCTTTTTGTTCGCCGAGATCAGTGGAAGGTCAGGGAGCCTTCCTCAGGCAGGTGATGATCACAAACCCTCTATTGACCTATTCTAGCGGTATCTTCAATGTACAGGATACGATGCTCTATTCTACGAAAATTTCGTGGCACAGCAAATTGAATTTCGGCGGTAAGGATGTGGACAATCAAAGTCTGCTAAGTCGCGAGTACTTTTGGAGGGTTAGGTGATCCCTTGCAGAATACTCGTTTTCGTTCTTACAGTGCCATGATTTGGGGTTTGGTGAGTAGGGAGAAAATCATACCGCTAATATGGAGGATAACCACGCAGTACTGGGGTCCACATACTCCCCCATAAGCCACCTCTATGTTTCAAGGGTATTCATCGCGACTTCACTGCGCTATCAACCCTCGCTCATTCGTTGTTTGATCGCTCATATTCCGGCTCGCTTAAGCGAGACAGTCAAAACACGGTCACATAAATTAATTGAGACATTCCATATCTCTCATAATACTTCATGATTCTAAGCATCGAGCAACAGTAGATTTAGACCCGTTGCTTTTTAAATGGAGTCCTTGCCTGATATCTTGTAATAATATCATATGACACGCTATACTGGAAAGAAACGCTCATAAGAATTCGCATTTTGTAGCGAGTCATACAATCAATTAAATCCTTAGATATTCCTCGTCCAGTTCGAACGAGGCCCATTTTCTCCTATTTTTCTGTTTTTGTCACGGTTTCTTTGATGGTTATGCAGCTGACGGGAACTACAAATCCAGGTAACACTGAAATTTCGGTCGGAATATTTTTAGTACACTAAGGACGAACAAAGTCGTGCTTAGCGAATTTTGTTGTAGTCCGCCTAGTAAAGTCGTCAAATAATGGTATGAGTTTGGAATTTGTAGTTCTAGGCAATGTCTCATAGAAATTTCACGACTTTAAACTCAAGTTGTTGACTTCAGCATCTACATATCTCCGTACCCAGGCAAGTTCTTGCTTCGCCGGTGAAGAAGTAGGTCCGACTCGCTCCACTTCTCATTGTCATGAACACCAAACGGGTCGTAAGGCTTCAGCGGCGCACAGTAACCGAGTATCGGGGACAGTCTTACCTTTTTGGACATGGACTTCCGGTTCGATCTGGCAACCGAGCACACGACCATGATTCAAGAGTGGGGCCTTCGTCTAACTGATCGACTTAGGTAGGCAACATGCGAAAATAAAGGAAGGTAACGAGAATGTAGTCTCCACTTCTTCGATGGGATTCTTTGACGGATATCTGATCCGGCCAGAGGTCGGCTGGTCGGTGACCATGAATCATCTTTCATGGTATCGAATCAAAATCGCGTTACACTTACCCAGTAGGAGCGGGTACATAGCATTGCCTTATTAGTTACAACAGTATTAAATGTAGTTACGCTCTCACTTTTTCAGTGAGCTGCTTTTTATAAATTTTCCTTTCGTCAGTACAACATGTCTACCTCATTCTCATCTCTTCCAATTATCTCCCTTGCTGCTCTCAAGTCCTCTGCCCCAAAGCCAGGAGACCTGGAAGCTTTAGCTTCACGATTGAACGAGGTCCTCTCAACTACTGGTTTCGCATATCTTACAGATCTCCCGCTTACATATTCTCACGATGATGTATTCGGAGTTTGTGATGAGTTTTTCGGTCCCAATGGATTGTCTATGGAGGAGAAGATGAAGCTCGCGAAGAAGACTTTTGTTCCCACAAACACCAATACTTATAGAGGGTATGTCAACCATATCTTGATATCCAGACGCCAGCTAAAGATGTAGATATTTCCCACCGCAGGAGGGTGATGACAACCTGAAAGAAGGCTTCGAATTGGGCACGCCCTCTAGCAGGCAAATCAAATCAGCCATGGTCAACTCCGAGTTCGATCTCACGGAATCGAATGTTTTCCCTCCCTCTCGTGAGGATTTCCAGCTTCGATGCGAGACTTTACACAATGAGCTCCAGAATCTATCATCACAACTTCTTTCTCTCGTAGCCGTCGCTCTTGGGAAACCACCATCCTTCTTCGATCACTACCTCAAAGACTCCCTGAGCGCACTTCGACTCCTCCACTACCCCCCAGTCCCAGATTCTAGACAACAGGAATTAATCTGTACACCACACACAGACTCGGGGATTCTCACTTTGCTGCATCAAGACGAGACTGGCGGACTTGAGGTTAAAAATTGCGATGGAGAGTGGATCCCTGCGCCATATTTACCAGGGAGTATAGTCGTCAATATTGGCGATTTGTTGGTAGGTGATGGAGCCTATATTTCCCTTTCCTAACGTCTCATAATAATCATAAGACATGTCTTTCCCATCTCCTAATATTCTCTTAAAGTCGCCATTACTGATTCCCACGGTACCTTAGGCTGAAGTCAGCGGTGGAAGATGGATCGCTACTTATCATCGAGTTCGATCTTCGAAGAAAGAGGGAGTTGAGCCAAAGGGACGCTATTCGGTACCATTTTTCTTTGAGCCTGGACCAGAATGTGTAGTACAGAGCATCAGTGGCGATAAAGTCGTGTATGGTGAGCATTTATTGGGCAAGATGAAGACTTGGGTAGAGTTCCAGGATGCCGGTGCAGGTAGGCCAGAAGATGTGTTGTCTGAGGCCGACCGTGAGCTCCATGACGATTTGTTCGAAGGTCTGAGGTCTGGAGAGATGCCCATACTTCCTATAACCTCAATTTAGCTCAAATCGAAGAGAAATGAAATCTACCAGTTACACGGGTTGATATTTCAAATTGAAGTACAATAATGGAGGTACATCCCATACTACATGGTCGGGTAACTCGCTCCATCCCTCGCCAGTCCATACGACTCGCGACACGCATCTAACATATACTTACATTGACGCTACTTCTGTTCTTGATCCCTCTATAGGGGTGCGAGCAAGATCTGTTCTGGCAGACATCACTGGCGATTCTCTCGAGCTGACGACTGGAAAACTGATAAAATCAGCGATCTATATCTACGATACTTAGTCTACCAACAGTCTCTCCATCAATGCCGGCTCATATCTCTCAACATCAGAGCCCTTCCATCTTGCTACCGAGAGCAAAGAACCTTCTACCGGGGCTCCAATCATCGACGAGTGCTCCTTTGCGGCAGCGTAGACACTTTTCCCATCCCAGCTCGGGACATTAGCTCAAAGGCCCGAGAAAGTCCTCATGACCAATCCCAACTTCAACGCTGGGTGTGCTGACGACGCCGTCCAACCAGACATTCGCGGAGCGCCTGGAACAACGCTACTGGGAAGCGGATTGCTCAGCTGTGACACTCAGAGAAGTCGGAATAGCATACGATACCGAGACGGAAGAGGAAGTGTATGTAGACTTTGTCTTGTGATGAGAAACAAGCAGAAACAACAACGAAAATTTCATGTCGGCAAATAGAAATGATCGCAAGAACAAATGAGAGCATAACACAATACCAATCCCTCAAGGCAAGGGGCTTCAGAAATGTCTCTCAAATTGTTCCATGTCCTCAGCCTATCCTGTATGAAATATCTATATAATACCACAGCAGCACCATAGATCAACCTCCTCCCTCGTAAGCCCTGTCATCTTCTTAGCCACAGATCAACAAGACCAAGAGAGACTCTACCACGCTCCATCGTACATCCAGATCCAATTGAAGCAAACGTCCAAATACGAATTGATACCTATAGTCTCCTAGCCCACCCAACCTAAACGCCGAACCAATGCGCCTTCCATTTCATGCTATTGATAAATTCCACAAAACACACGACATGCGCGCACGCTTCTAGGA
>JACBAH010006671.1:0-13165 GCA_014282315.1 Neospermospora avenae | reverse complement strand
CCAGAAGAGGTTAGAAACCTAGTAGGTAGCAAACGTAGTTATATTATTTAGAAGGTTCGGCGACCTCCGAAGATCTTCACCTCTGAGCTAATGATCTGTGCGCTAATCACATAATGCGAGCCTAAGGCTATCACAGGGTCCGAACCTACTTGTAGACTGTCTCAATACGTATATATAACTTAATTCGAAGAAACTAATCCTCTAAGCTCTCCTATACTATCTTCCTCCTCCTCTATCTCCTTTTCCTTATACCCCTAAAAATTATTGCGAGACTAGAGTCACCCCCTTGAGCTTAATCGCAGCCTTATACCTTACCTCCGTAGTTCCTTCGTTATAGTGTCTGCCTGTTCGAGTATATAATTCGGGAGGGAGGTGATAAGAGCTTACGAAACGAGAGAGTATAAGACAATAGCTGTAATGTTGATTGAAATCCGATTTCTGGGTAAGGTAATATATTCTGAGTGAACTGATTCTCTTCTCGAAGGGTAAGAAGCCCTAGATATACCCAAATAGTACGCTAAGCTACCCTAGGCTACGCTAGGCCGGTATATTCGGATAGGTATACATCATACTTCAATATGTAAGCTGTGTTTCGAGAGGATAGGGAGAGGTTCGAGAGAGGGAGGAAGAAGGGGAGCAGGTAGAAGTCGTAAATTCGTAGAAACGTAGTTATATATAGTGTAAATCGAAGATATAAAATCGAATTATCAAGGGGGAATATCCGTCTATCAAGCCCGAGGGCAAGCCTTCCTTTCCTCTTACATATTAGACAACCTTCGAATGCGAGAGCTCCGGTTAGCTACTATAGAATTGGCTATAGTACTACTAGCCTGCACCACGGGGAGGTGAGAGCTCGGCTTTGCAGGCCAGGGGCCTACGAGGAGGGAAGCGAGAAGGCTACTTAGCTACCTGTATGGTGGTACAAAGTCGAGTTTCTTCGAAAACCGAGATACTAAAAGAAAGATTAAACTTCTCAACTAAGTAACTAGGCCCATTCATAAGTAAACTATTTCATTCGGATACTTACTGCACAGCTCAGAAGAGAAATCCAAAGATCGATAAAAAGCTGAGGTTACTGCCTTAGTACACACTAGAAAAACTAATCTCTAGATCTACTTTTGTTTCAAAGCCTGCAAACTGGAGTCTCTGATTCTTATCTAGTGAAATTCCAGCTGATAGGACCCTCGATTGCCTAACAGGAGAAGTTGCTGAATCGGAGATTTCAGGGTCCAAATTGTTCTATTTTGTCGTCCAAAAACGCCATTCGCAGAAACGGAAAAGTTAAACAACTCTGAATGAAGCCCCAAGCAGCTCAGAAATCATATCCAGACATCCCGTTCTGTGTTCCCAGTTCGCAATTCATGCAAACGTAGAACTAAAGCCTTGCGATCAGAGATCGAGGAACTTTACACCATCAACACCTGGCCACCAGCATGGAAATCCTCATAGCTGAGTTCGGTATTTTGAATCTAGTCTTCAGGGGATGTAGCTTCGGGACTGGGGTTAGTTTTGTTGAACGAAGGAGGAGTGCTGGTCATAATTGAATACTGCCTCGTAGACTAATGCCAGTGTTTTAAATTAGTAGCTGCAGTCTTCAACATGTATCCGGTGCATACGATCTAAGAACAAATAAATATGAAAGAATGTCAAGGACGAGATGAGTCTAGACGTGCAAAGAGATGCCTGAAGCGTTATGGTAAAACTGTTTGTTACACCTCAAAGAAAAAGCAGGAGTTTTCGCTTCGGGAGAACAAGCAGAGACTTGTGCATTATAGAGGTATATAAATATTAATTCCATATTCGATTCTTACTCTGCATGACTTTTCTACAAACCGTCCACGGAGAACGTAGCCTCTCATATGTTACAGTTTACTAGCAATCCAACTCTTAACCATCTTCGCTGTCTGGCCCTCATCCTTCTCCTTATAGCCCAACTGCAGATCAATGCTCGGCTGATCGTGAAACTCACCCTTCAGCACCGTAAAATCTACCCTCGTCTCCTTCCCCACACCCTTCCTCAACTTCCCCTCAAACTCCACAATCCCATCCCTTAACACCTCCTCACTACCACACAACACGCAGATATCCTTCACCTGTAGTCCCTCCCACCATTCCGTGGGCGCTTGCGCAGCTTCGTTGTAGTTATCTTTTGCGCCTTCGTGAGGCCATGCGCAGTTCAGGAATGCGGCTGACCATTTCTTGCCGCCGGGCTGGGAGACGCAGTCTTTGAATTCGTTTTCTTGGAAGGAAGGGAGGGTTGTGTCGAAGGAGACCCAGGGGGAGATGAGGACTAAGCCACGGAAAGGCTCGGAGATCTCGACGCGCGGGATGGTGGGGTTGGGATGTGGGTGTGAGATGTGGGAGAGGAGGGATAGAGCGAGGTTGGCGCCGGCGGAGTCACCGGTGATGATGATGTTTGAGGGGGAGAGGTGCAGGTTTTGCGTGAGGTGGTTGATGAGGGATGAGGCTTGTTGGAGCTGGCGCGGGTATTGGGCGCCGGGGGCGAGGTCTACAGATTGTCAATATGGTGGTAGTGGTTGACAAAGAGAGGGAGTAGTGTAGACTGTGTAGGTAGCGGAAGAGTGCATACCGTACGCCAAGAAAAGACAGGCTGCGTTCTTTCCCTTTTTGTTCAATACATCAACGACTTGAAACATGAATTCGACCATAGGTTCCGAGCCTGGCAGCACATATCCTCCTCCTAAAGCAAAATTGTTAGTGCAAAGTCTTTTAAATTTGCGGTGCCAAGGGGTCTTGCTGTCCTTCTTGCAGTCTATCATAGGGTCGCCCGGGCGGATGTGTTTCTGGGAAAGTAGGATACTGAAAGAAAGCTTTGGATGGGAAGCTTACCATGGAAATTCAAGACCACCTTCTTGGCATTCCTGTCTCCTATCCAATGTGCTCGTGTTCCATCTTGCAGGATCTCACTCTTGGGAGTTTGACCTCTTCGTTTGCAGACTTTCTCATAAGCGTCGTCTGTAGGGTCAGAGATGAAGCTGGCATTGTCAGTAAGTGTTTATTTGACGTTTGTAAGATGTATGCTTGCAACGCGACACATTGCACTAGCTTTGTTCCGAGTTTCATATGTCAAATCGATATTTCCGTTCATTGTTCAAGTCTATTGCACCGCATAGCGGTCCTAGTGGTCCCTTTTGTATGGATATTGTGAGGACTATGAATGGAAAGAATGCACGAGGAAGATGTAACCACGTTGAAGATTGAACCCGACAAGCACATCACATGATCGGCACTTACTGTTGCTGTCTCGTAGTCGTCCTCTCAACAAACTTTCTCAATCCAGTCAGAGCCACAAAGCGAAAGAAGCTCTGTGGTTTCCTGTCTTTCGCTTTCAAGACACCAGTGAATAGCGAAAGGACTGTAGAAGCCACTGTAGGATCCGTTAGTAAAGTACCGTTACAGCCTTGAGATTTGCCGCTGGCATTGTGGAGAAAAGGGCCAAGCAGCATTCCTTCAAGTTCAAAAAAGCGATTATACCAGCCCGTTGTCTTCGGGAGAAAGAGGCGAGTTCATGAACACTTAGAAGAGAGGCTTACAGGTAGCGATAACAGCAGGCAAAAGATCCAGTTTTTCGAGTACTGACAAGTCCACTACTGTTGCTTTCTGTGAATGGTACGAGGATCCTTTACTCCCGATCTTGGGATCTGCTATCTTGCTGGCCGCCATATTGCGGGATGTGATCTCCTGTGCTCAAGCTGATACCGAAGTGGATGCTTGATCTGGTTATCTCGTGGTACTGGTTCTGGCTGGGAATGGCGCCTCGATCCTAAAGCGAATCCTGAGATATGAATATGATGCCAATTTCGTATTTCAAGTGAAGCATTTATATCTCCCCGAGGAAGAAGTCCCAAAAGAAGACAGCGAGGACGTTGATGATAACATGTGGGGCTAGCTAGCTATAAATGAAGCTACGGATGAGCCGAGGTCGAGGTTGATGCGCTCGACCCACCTCGCTTGATGGACCCGAAAGTCTGGTTTCGGTATTGGTCTTTAGAAACATCTTTCAGTCCTCAACGCAGAATCGTCTCATCCATTTGATCATTCGCCGATTTTAATTGCCGAACCTCACGATGATAATGTTTTTAAGGGAGACTTCAATTTTAAGATGAGGACGTGGTCAGGTAGCCTAGATACTGTGTAAGGATAAGGCAAGGAAGTGAAAGTAGCAGGGGTTCCCCGCACTAGTACTAATAAAGAGCTCCCATCTGGGATGAGGGCTGCGGCTTTGGCCGTCGCGTAGATCACGAGGGGTTGATTGTGAATGGTGGTGTGTAGATTGTGAGCTTTTGGTAGTGGAATGGTTGTCAAGGCGCGAATTAATCCCAACTATAGAATATCCGGATTTGTGAATTTCACAGCACGATAATACCTAAGGAAGGACTGGTTAGTGTACATGCAAGATGAAAGTTGCGAAGCTATAAGGTAGCTCTGTTGAGCAATCCTGCTATGTATATCTCGAAGGAACAATTAATTGATTTGAATGAGGTCGAAGCGTAAAGCACATCTTATGACGAGACCCTTTCAGTGCCCATGTGATAGATCAGAAAAACTCTAGCTGAGAAGCTGACGAGCATTGATTGATTCCCAGGGTTCAAACGTTATACTATGAGCAATGAAGGAGATACCATATATGTATATATATCGCGAAAGGACGAACGCTCCATACTGTGTATTTTTCCTGGAAGACTTTACTTATACGGACTGGATGATTGATTGGACAATTCAGAGCCTGATCAAGAAAGAACATCCGTATTGATCGTTAGCAAACCGAGTGTGCCTCTTAGATGAAGAATTCCGAAGAATGCAGCATCTGTTGGTGATTCAATATGTCTTTCGAGAGTACGTATTGAAAGGCTAATGGCTATACACAATAGTTGGGCCATTATTAATGGTATGTGGGTTCTGGAGTGACAGGCACGAAAGAATGACAGAAATACTCCGCCACGTAGAGAACCTGACAGGCGATGTTACACTACACAGTGCTAGTAGTAGTCTGGCAGGAGACTATTAATATGCTGTACGACTTCGGGAGCGACAGGCCGTGGTTCGCGCGCAGACTGTTCTACTGGGATCCCGACATTCGAATACGAACCAGATTCTATAGAAGTGTTCACAGCAAATCGAAGCGGTGTAATGTTGTATGTTGTGTTGACCGATACCTTGGTTTTGAAGTTTGAACTATTCGGATGGATCGAACTGTAGATTCGACGAGCCACAGTGCCCGTACCCGGGTCAAGTGGATTGCTCACCCATCGCTCTGGCATTTTCACAAATAGCTTATGCATGCTTCGTGATAGACCTGCTCCCAGGAATGGTGTGCAACGACCACATCGTAGCGCAACAAGGAAGTAAAAGCATGGAAAATTGCAATAGGAGAGGACGACTTGCCCGTGATGAACTATATCTGGATTTATTTACAGGAAAAGACATTCCAGAGATAGTCACGTGGCATGGCAATAATGTCAGGTCCACGTCACCTTGGCATACCTTGGATAAAAGCTTGTGGGATATTCCGCTGAACAAAGCAAAATTCGAAATTGAGATTGTAATCAAACTCACAGCAAAAGAGAGGTGTTAAGGACGCAGGTAAGAGCCAAGGAAAAGCGAGGCAGCGTCATCCATGATGCACGATTGCATTGGTGCAATGCACCGAAGGAGTAGAAGGAGCGGGAGAAAGCATAGAGCAACAGGATTTGGAAAAAGAAGAAACGTCGTTTATCCGTGCCTGGACAAGGCTGCGACGCTGTCTCCACCCATCAGAAACGGCACTCTAGACCTCGTGTTTAGAGAAGCGCCCGCGAGCTTAAGAGACTGAAAGCCGATGTTTCAACATTTGAATTGAAATGATGCGATACTGTTTGGCTAAGTCGCATGGAGATCTTTTCGAAGGATAATGTCATGGCGTTGCCCAAATGCTCAGAATTCGAACATTGTTACAAATTATGGACGTCATCATTTGGAAGCCAGGGAATAGCTTACAGGAAGTCTGCGAAAATTGAATGTTTAGGATAGATTGGAGAAGTGGAGGCCGAGATGTGAGGCGGGATTAAGGAGATAAAGTAAGGTTCGTGCTAGACGTGGAGGCTGAGGTGCAGGCGGGACTCAGCCCGCTGAAACCACTTCGAGGCCAGACATGAGTAGCCGCCGTCGGTTGTGACAGAGCATCTTAATCACATGGAACCAGCATGGCTGAATAATGCTGTAGCTATAGCCTAGCAAGGCTTCCGGAGAAGATGAAGAGCGGAGGATGTGCGAAATGGACATTACCAGATAGCATTTTCTTTATCGGGTAGAGAAATGATTTCAGATAAAGCCACACTTATACAGGTCTTGTTGCCCTAGCCACCAGGAGTCTATTGTGATTTACGGTTTATCAATGTCATCATACCTGAGGTCAAAGTTCAAACGTCTTTCAAATTACCTTCTTAGCTAGCAGTGTTACCTATTAGTTCAGACATACTCATTTCGTTGCGCACCAACCGTGAGGGACCAAGTGTTGTCCTTCTCGCTACTGAAGTATTATTCGCTAGCTAGCACCCTATTAATCCTACAAACCCTTCCAGTACCATTGGCTCGACTCTCCGGCTTTTCTCCTCTATCCTGATTTGGTATTTTCTGAACTTGCTTTCTATTTAATTCGATTTGTCTACTTCTATCCGATTTATCGCGGCCCTTGCAGTTCTGAACAGCTACCTCAAGGTAGGTAGCTTTCATCGATCCCGAGTCAGCGCCTGAGAGCGGCAGAGATAAGCTAAGCCCATTCCAGCTAGAGGATCTCTGCCCCTAGCGCCAATTTCGAACTACTCCACTATCGCCGCAACCTCTCATCTCGAAGCCGCAACCTTCTCTTCCAAGCTCGAGTTGGCCATCAACCTTCAACGAAGCGACGAACCACCGCCCTCGATCCCACGACGGCGAACGTGGAGAGTACAGTCAACCTTGAGCAAGACAGTCTCACAGCTGCTGTAGACCAGAGTTTGTTTACATCTCAGTGTTGTTGATCGACCTCGAGCGCAACTAAGTGACTGGACTCGTGAGCATCTCCTATCTGGCGCCAGCGCCCCAATAGTCATCAGTGTATGACAAAGTCAAGCCCGACATGTGTGTACTACCAATCATCTCGTTATTGGGATTCATCTGACAATTGCTAACCCTATTGTTCAAATAGAGAACGTTCCACTGTTTCTTTACTATACCCCGCAGCAACTTCAGCTGCACTCGAAAGCTCCAAGACCCAATCACCTATCTGGCCATTATCGTACAGCCGTCCTCAAAATGGCGTCTCAAAACAGGTGCGTTTTCAGGTCCTTATTACTGCACAGTCGCTGCATTGACACAATGCCTGGAAACACGGAGACTCGAAATTGTGGATCAGCTGCTCGCCTTCCGAGGGCGTTGGAATCTTTCGCTTCCACAGTCTATCTCGGTTCACAATACGATCGCTTCTTACTATTGTTGCCGGAACCTCGTCCCACTGTCACACAACCAGATGGCTGATTGTTCTCCTTCTTATAGTATCTACACCCCGGGTCAATTTATGAATCCTGGCCCAGCTCCTCGACCTCCTACCGAACGCCCCCGACTCAATCTTACTCCTTTAACTCAAAATCTTCCTGGCAACATGTCTCAAATGAGCATTAATTCTCCCATCACCCGAACTGCCACGTCCACCTACACCGGTTCCACTGTAAGCTTGCCCTTGGCTCGCTCCAACACAGGTATGGATGGTATGGGGGGTGTTTCGATCATCAAGGAGGGATGGGCTTCAGTGAAGGAGGGGAAGAACTTTATTAGTCCTTGGAAGCAGAAATGGCTTATCCTTCGGAAGGAGGCCTTGGACTTCCACAAGACTGAGGGTGGCAAGATTTCATATCAGATCGTTCTGAAAGATGTCCTTGGAGTTTCCCGAGTTGAGGCGGCTGGAACCATCTTCGAGATCAAGCGAGCCTTGAACGGATCTTCTACCAATCCAGGCGAGGATGATGGAATTTCAAGGACCCTCCAGATCAAGACCAAGGGTGACGATGATCTGTACCAGTGGATCGACTACATCTACGCGCGCTGCCCTGGTATGGGCGGTGTCAGTAACCCTACCAACTTCAGTCACTCTGTTCACGTTGGATTCGATCCTCAGACTGGGGAGTTTGTTGGTTTGCCTGATGAGTGGTCTAAGCTGCTCAATTCCTCTGCCATTACCAAAGAGGACTATGAACGCAATCCACAGGCGGTCTTTGAAGTGTTGGAGTTCTATTCCGATATCACTAAGCGAGCCCAAAACCCGAACCAGTATCCTAGCCTGACCCCAACACCCTCCGCTATGTCGAACCAGAACAAGCAACTCGGCTACAGTGGTGCAAGTGTCGCTCCTCCCCGTCCTATGCAGAATAATATGCGCAATAATAGCTATGGTACTCCACAGTCCAATGGCCCAGCACCTCGCCGCCCAACTCCACCAGAGCAGCAACAACAGCAACGCATGCAAATGCAACAGATGGCTACGAATTATGTTGATCCTCAGTCACGTGAAGATCAAAGACAGAAGCAACTGGAGGCCCAGCGCCAGCGTGACAAAGAACTCCGTGACAAGGAGATTGAAGATCAGAATCGTCGGGACATGGAGGCTTACAATGCATCCTTGCCCAAGACTCGACCTCCCATGGCCCAACAAGAAGTTGGTGGATTTGGTGGTGGTGCCAGCACCGAGCGCTATAATCCTTCAAGAGCTGCACCACCCGCACCCCGACCTCAACAAGGCCAGCCGCAGCCGCTTCGTACTCAAAGACAGGCTCCATCCGCTCCCACTCCAAGCAATGGTACTCGTCCTCCAATGGCAACCCAGCAAAGCTCACAATCGGTCAGTCAAGGCCAGAATGGAGGTATTCGGTCAAATGAGAACCAGCGTCCACAGGATCCACGATACCAAAATGGCTCTCAGCCTGCAGCTCGTGCGCCTGCTCAGCAGCAGCCTTCTCGTCTTCCAGCACCTGTCCAACAAGTCAAGCCCCTCAATGTTGCCGCTAAGCAGCCAACCGCAGGCAACGGCATCCAACAAAACGATGCGGTCAAGGCCGCTGAAGCTGCTCTGACCGCAAAGCCAACCCAGGCTGAGCGCAAGCAAGATGTTCGCATGTCGACCATGTCCGAGAACGAAGTCATGATTAGACTCAAGGAAGCTGTCTCCAAGGATGACCCTAATTTGTCGTACTCGAAGCAGAAGAAAATTGGTCAGGGAGCTTCTGGATCGGTCTACGTTGCCAAGGTCAAGGAGAACCCAGCATCTCCAATTGCTCGGGAAGTCATTCGCCAACAGGGCAGCAAGGCTCAAGTTGCTATCAAGCAAATGGATCTGGCGCACCAACCAAGGAAAGAACTAATCGTTAATGAGATTATGGTGATGAAAGATAGCAAGCATCGTAACATCGTCAACTTCCTTGACGCATTTTTGCGCAACAACTTCACTGAGTTGTGGGTTGTGATGGAGTATATGGAGGGTGGTGCGTTGACTGATGTCATTGACAACAATCCATCCATCACGGAGGACCAGATCTCCACCATCTGTCTTGAGGTAAGAACAATTGCTGGATTGAAGAACATTGCGCTAATATGGTCTAGACCTGCCGTGGATTGGAGCATTTGCACAATCAATCTATCATCCATCGTGATATCAAATCCGATAACGTTCTTCTCGATGCACGTGGTAATGTCAAGATCAGTGAGTTCTCCGCATCCCACTCTCGATTTCAGGTAACTAATTCAGTATAGCCGATTTTGGGTTCTGCGCCAAGCTTACCGAGTCTAAATCTAAGCGCGCTACCATGGTGGGTACACCTTACTGGATGGCTCCTGAGGTTGTCAAGCAGAAGGAGTACGGTCCTAAGGTCGACATATGGTCCCTCGGTATCATGGCTATCGAGATGATCGAGTCTGAACCTCCTTACCTCAATGAGGAACCTCTGAAGGCTTTGTACCTCATCGCCACCAACGGAACCCCCCGCCTTAAGAAGCCCGAGAAGTTGAGCAAGGAATTGAAGGCTTTCTTATCCGTCTGTCTTTGTGTCGATATCCGAAGCAGAGCCTCCGCTCTTGAGCTTCTTCAACACGACTTCTTGAAGCATGGCTGTGCTCTAGGCAGTCTAGCTGATCTCCTTGCCTTTCGCAAGCACGCCAAGTGAGAAGCACAAACCTAGCACTGAGCATGAACGATAATGATCGTATTGATGAGATGATATGATTGTATTGAGGGATGGAGATTTGGGGATACGGTTTTGTTGCCTTCAAATCAGCGGGACGATATGCATTTGTTCGTGCTGGATCGAACTGCCCGCTCGGTCTGGCATGGCTACCGGCGTTGGGGAAGGCCTTTGGACTTGTGCTCCTGGATTCTTCTGCATAGCAGCACCAAGCCACGGTCTGGTCTGCACTATCAAGCGATTTTACATTGTTTTTCTGGGGGATCTGTTGAGGCTGCTTTTGGGCAAATCCACAAAGATCAAAGTAGGACATAGGTGCTTACTTCCTGCTCATTTGCGCCTCATTTTCTTGAAATTTCTTGTTCATAGATGAAACTCGAACCATGCTATGTATGGTTGCTCAGAAGTAGGAAGGCAAATGGATTCAGCATCGGGGAATAAGAATGAACAACGGCGCATAATAGGAAGCACATCAAATGAGAAGAATTTACATAAATGACTTGTCATGATCCGATTTGAGACCTGATACTACTATGAGATAAGGGTGGATGGCTTCTAGGTCTTTCGGCCAGCAAGCCTCCCCCTGACTCGTAAGGGTTTCGCAGCCCACTTCGATGCAATGTACATGCATGATATCGATATCCACAGCTGCAAGCTCCAAGAATGGAACATGATCTTCTCAGTACAGTACCCAAGCTTCCAGACCCATCCCCATCCCCAGACTTTTCAATAACCCAGGGGCCATTTCCGGTCTAGTGTCCGTCGTTGACACATCGTCTCTGATTGGTCACACCCACCTCCCCTCCGAGGCTCCATTGCTCTGCTATGATCCGGGCCTTGTACCAAGCCGAACATCTGAACGCCTGCCCCCGTCGTCATAACACATTTCTTGCTACTCTTTCCTGCCTCCCCTCCCCAAGTGAAGATATACTGCAGTTCACTTTTAATATTCCTCACATCATATCACATTGCAATCATGGCGCCCTTAATACCATCTGCAAAGGCCACTCTGTCCTATCCACTTTACGCTGTAGATTTCGATCCTCTTGATTCCACGCGCTTGTTGGTAGGAGGTGGAGGAGGCGCAGGAAGAACTGGTGTTGGGAACAAGATTGTGAGTCGAGCTGCAGACACAGGCCTGATCCGAGTTCAGCGAAAGGAAACTAATGTATTTACAAAATAGACTCTTCTCGACACATCAAACCCCAGCGAACTGACCGAGCTCCGCGACATCGACCTCAGCAAAGACGAAGACAACGTCACCAGTCTCTCCGTCGGCGTCGACACCGATGGCTCCCCCCTCATCTTCGCAGGCGTAAATTCTAGTCCCTCCGATGTAGAGAAAGGTCAAAACAAACATTTCCGTGTCTTCAGAACCGATGCCTCTGCCAGCGCGAAACGACTAGCTGCCGAGCAAAAAAAGTCCGCGGATAAAATCACAGAAGTTTCGCGGTCTGCATTGTTCCAGGGAAGGGAGAGGGATATCTATCAGCGTATTACACGGCTCTCGAAACCTTTTCAAGGACAAACTCAGCTGGGGGCTGTGGCGACGGGATTGAGCAAGGCGTCGGAGATTGTGCTGTTCGATACTACGTCTAAGAATAAGATTAGGACGAGGGGAGCGTTGCAGAGTAACAAAGAAGCCGTAGATGTGGATTTCGTCCAAATTGGGCCTGAGGAATACTATTTCGCGTACTGCGACGAACATGATATCTATCTCATGACTATCGGCACGAAGACGGATGCTCAAGAGCCGGAATGTATATACGTCACGCCAGCAACGCGAGGGGACGAGAAACCCACGACGCCGAAATTCAGGGCGATGAGATTCCTGACGAAAGAATTCATCATCATGCTCACGAATATTGCGTCTAATTCCGGAGTTTGTCTACAGGTCTTCCGAGTCCCGAAGGATGGGAAGGGTGAAGCTAGGTTGGCGCAGAGTATAAGACTCCCAATTAGCATTACGAAAGCTACTGGTCTTGCGGTCGCGAACCTGACGCCTCCTGCTTCGCCAACTACCCCACAAGGATATACGCAATTCGTTGTTGCGGTCGCGGGTCACGATATCTCGATCTCGTTGTTCAAGATCGACCTCCAGGTCGAAGGTGCGGCATCTCTGATCTCGAAAATCAAACCGTTTAGAACGTTTAAGAATGTGCACCCACTTCAGATAACTGGAATAGCATTCTCAAACTACACACCACCTACTAGTGCCGTCACGGCCCAAACACCGCCTCAAACTCTCAAACTCGCAAGTGTAGGCGTAAGTAATACCGTCGTGGTACATACTATACCTCTCTTCCCTGTCCCATTGTCAGTCAAGCGCCGTCAATCGAACTCCCCCCGCTACGTCGTCGCTTTACCGTCTTCCGCTTCGGTGTTTAGTATCGAGATTATCTTGGGTATAGTTGGTATTGCACTAGCGAGTATCCTTGTGCAAGCTATTTTTGAAGTCCGTGGAACTACCCCTACATATCTTAATGCTAGGAATTATGTGCCGAGGACGGTGCAGGAGCATTTGGGGAGGCCGTATGAATTTCCCGAGGGGTATAAACCTATCCAATCTTCTTCTGGTATGCCAATCGCGGATTCTGTGGTTCCAGAAGCGGGTAGCGATATCAAGATTGATCCGCTCGTCGAGCAAGAGGGCACTGATGCCCAAGGGGTGACAGAGGAAGAGCAGGGAGCTGTCCCTCTACCAGTATTCTTCGAACAATTGCAACTGCAACAAGCAGCTTCAGATTCCAAGCCCGTTATTCTCCGCGAAGCTTTAGGTGAGGGGGGTAGAGTGGAAACGCATATCCATGATGAAGAGAAACATGGGAAACATGATGCAAAACCATGGGAGGAGCTTCCGAAGCACCAGAAAGAGGGGTGGAAGAAGAGGTTGAGTGATGCGGGGCATTGGGCGGAGGATATGGGGGAAGCTGTGTTGAAGGGGGTGTTGTTTAGTG
>JACBAH010006670.1:0-13161 GCA_014282315.1 Neospermospora avenae | reverse complement strand
GGGGGGTTTATGATCTAGTAATGAAGAGAGGAAGAAGTACGTTATGATCTACAGTGCGGAATTGTATAGTAGAGTAGAGTAGGTAGAGGCAGGTAGATGGATGTGTCGAATAGCAGCAGCGAACCGCCCTTTTTTGAGCTTGAGTATCTGGTCTTGTCGCAGGTTGGAAGTTTTTTTTTGGAGGATCAGCTAAGGTTCGTGGGACGCTGAGGACCATGTATCTAGAATTCTACGGCTTAGAATGAAGTAGAACTGGCCAGCATTACCCAGCAAACGGGTCTTGCACGTTGGGAAATCCTTGCATTGTATTGCTTTCATCCCGTGGAACTCGCCCGCAAGGTTTACTGTAATATTGTAGGTCTGCTCGAAGACCTTCCGCTGAGTCGGTATACCTGTTCGTGGTTGTATCTTGGCTTTGCTATCCAGAAGGCGCTTCATGCAAAAGGTAGTGTACTTGTATCTCTTGGCACAAAGCTTCGCTTCGCTTTGCGCAAGCCGCAAGCTGCATCTTCCCTTGAACTCTTCGGCGAACTTCACCATCACCTACAATATCAGATCTTGCTACAGTTGAAGATTCTCTCATTGCCCAACATCATCCTCCGAAAACTGAACAAATACAGTAGAATCTAGTTTGTGGATTTTGGGGAATGTGAGGGATTGGAGAATGACTTACCTGCTCGCCTCCGTTGGCTCAGATGAGAGTCGCGAGTCCAGAAATGAATACCCCAAGCCTTCCTACCGAAAGCGATCTCGGCTGCATGAGACTCCCGCGTGAAACATGAGGTATGAGGACAATATTTCGAGAGTTTTCGGGGCGTTTTCTGGATTGGGGATGCTCGCGTTTCATGATGACGGCCCGTGAAGTAAGGATCTGACGAGATGGCTCGGCTTGCAAATGGCTCAGCTTGCACAGAGCGACCACGTTGGTAATGAAGATCTTGATACAACGCTTGTTATTGCCCGGGACCAGCTTTTATACAGCTATCCTTATACTGTTCTCTGGTTTTTCAACGTATGGCGCAGATGTCGCCTCGAATTCAGACCCTGGTGTAGCACAGTGATAGAAGAGGGAGTAGCTGTCACGCAGAACATAAATATCTACTTAGTGCAGATTCAAACATTCCTACTTGCCCTAATCAACTAACTCGCAATCTTAGTGATTGTCCAGTTTAGGCTGGGTCTCTCAGAAGAATCGCTCAATCTGCGCCGACGAAACTAGTTTATCTCTACTTCTTTCTATCCCAACTCTATCTGTCCCGTCCTCCTAACTCTATCTCGCTTACCAATCTTCTTGATAATTGACTTGTAGTAATAATCACTCTCGCGATATATATCTAATATACTATACTATTCGGCGTGTTTATTTTTATACTTTCTTTGCACTACAAAGTCGTCTAATTCAAAGTCGTCAGTTAGACATTCTTGAAAAATCACGGATTGGGCCAGGAATGCTGGGCCGAAAGTCTAAAGCTCGATGCCGTGAAGATTCGAGTCTCGGTGAGCGATTCGACGTGGTACCGATTCGAGATTTTGTCCTTGTAGCCATCTATCATAGGTGAGGTCTCGAGTCTAGATTCGTACGGGGACAGAGGATGTTGTGTTCCGGGACTCTGGCGCTCGACGAACTGGAGAGGGAGGTTCGTTATTCGCCGTTCTATCCATGTATGACATGTTTTGGGAGTATTTGCTTCTCTGATCGTCGATAGTTGTATAATTGGTGGTGATTTGTAACTCAGGTCGCGAGGGAGGCTGATGCTTAGACGTGCGGTAGCTTCGAAAAGTGGTTGATAAGGAACACGGGGATTGTGATGGACTTGCGGGGGCATCGCAGTCTTGATATATGAGAATTCCAAAAGGCAAACCCGGGGCAGAAGCTGCTGATGGAATTCTGACATTATCGCATGGCTCCCATCGTTGCCTGTCTATCTGCTTGTTAAACGTGATCGGTGGGGGAAGTACGGCCGGGGCATGATGCAATATCGCTGGACAGTCTGTTCGGGGAGGTGGAATATGTAGCCCTAATGTTGAATGCTCGAGAAACGGCTGATTCGAGTGGCTTCAGCATAAGGCTGCATGGCCATGCGAAAAGACTGCATATACAGGAAGTCAGTCATCATGGTTTATTGGTTCCAGGCTGCACCACTAGGCGACGCGACATAGCACGGAGGCAAACCCATAGCTTCGGTGATGTATAGTTGAGACCATTTATTGTATGTTATCGGCCTAGGCATTATTCATCATCAAAAAGAGTGACTTATTGTAGGTAGTCCGAATCTCGTCAGGGAATCGTTATCGCGCTTCACATGTCATTGATTGGAATGATGCTATTTGTCATAGGTATCTCTAAAAATTAACGTCCTCTTCTCGTCTGTGTTCGAAATTTCGAAGTGGTAGCGCATGATAGGATAACTGTAAGTTGGTTCAAGGGAATTGAGGTTGCTGTTCCACTTTTCTACACTTTGTTTACACTAGTCGCTTATCTGATATTTCGGTATTGTAATTGTATAATCTGAAACCTCTGACTTGGGCAGGGGCTGAAAGTTGATGGCTTTCAATTTTGACTACAGATCCTTGCCCTAGTCTTCCTATACTCTGGCGCTCGGTTCGTCGCTTGCAGAATTCTTAATCCGATGAATTGCGACTGCCGCCTTAGCCCCAGGCATCTCAAGATGGGCATGCACAATGCTTGTCATCTTTGAAACCAAAGATTTCGAGGCTACGTGCGGATTGAAAGGAGCTTAAGCTTTGGAATTCGTGTCGCAAATTGAAGAGCTGAAAGTCTTATTCGTGTTTTTATATAATAAGCAATGTTCTAGACCATCTGTGTTTTGGATGATAAAGCTACACAATCCACTCGCCTGAAAAATATCTGACGCTTTCCGCACTTTTCCTTCCCCACCTCTCTATTTCACCAAATCGCCGTGCCTCACCCCTAAGTACTACCTAAGGGTATTACTTCGAAGAGTATTCTCGTGTGGATAAAGTTAAATAATATATATTAGTAAAGCCTTTCTCGAAGGAATAAGAAGTGAGTGTAACTTGGTGTATTAGTACTAAGGTGGGCGGAAACTGCGAATTAAGGCTCTAATCGTGCCAGTAAATACTATAACTTCTAGTTATTAGTTGATAAGTAAGAAGATACACTCAAAGCTATATTATTAGAAATGCTCCTATAGTATTGACATTTAATGTGACTGATTTACTTTGTATCTTGGACTTGGTATTCGAGGGCAAATAGAGGGGGCGAATCTGTGATATTGCGATTTTATAAAACTGCGGGCTGTTAAAGGCTCGTTTATTTTTCAGGCTATTTACCGTCTGCTTGTAGAGCTATAAGCGAGAGCAAAGGTGGGGTTGGGGGCAACCGCTCTCACTGGGCGAGACCAGTCAAGTTCGTCTTGGACGAAGCGTTTCGGAACTTCGTAAGGAACTCAGCATCTTGGAACCCAAAGTCATCAAAACTTTAGGTGACTTTGAAATGCGACCTCCGCTAATGCCCTGAAATGTTTTCTTGACTTTATTAGTCTGTTGTGACTTCGAATGGTTTGTGGCCGATACCGTTCCTGGAGACGAATTTACCCTGCCTCGGGAGGGGTACGTCATTGAAGCCTTCTCCTGTGCGGTATTTCAACATGTCCCAAAAGCCATTTCTGACATCAGCAACATTTCCATCTGCTTCAAATTCAATGGAAATTGTCATAACATCTCCAGAAGTGTCCAACATGACAGCTTCAATACCACCTGATTACAATCCATCCATTCTCATCATCGGAGCTGGAACATGGGGATGCTCTACAGCTTTACATCTTGCGCGACGAGGCTACAATAATGTAAAGGTTCTCGATAGATATGAAATACCATCGCCCATCTCAGCAGGAAATGACATCAACAAGATCATCGAAGAAGGTAAACATATAGACCCCCACTCTTATCTAAGACTCCTCTCAACATTTGGTAGGTTCATCAACAAGCTCATCCAACGAATCTCTAAACGAGACACTCCGCCGTCTAGCAACCCACGGCTGGCTCAGCGATCCGGTTTTTTCTCCTCACTATCACAACACTGGCTATGCCATCTGCGCCCACACACCCGCAGGACTGGAACAGCTGACCACACACGAGAAAATCCACAACAATCCTGATTTCGAGATCCTCGATACTCCTAAGCAGTTCCGTGCTTTGATGCCAGAAGGTATTCTCACAGGAGATTTCCCCAACTGGAAAGGAGGGTTTCGAAAGGATGGTGCAGGATGGGTGTTTGCGCGCGGAGCTTTGATGAGTGCTTTCCACGAAGCTTCACGTCTAGGCGTGAAATTTATTACCGGTCCTTGTGGCGACGTTACGACACTCCTCGTAGAGAATGGCGATGTAGTAGGTGCCGAGACTGCAGATGGTACTCGACACTTCGCTAAAACCACTATCCTCGCTTCCGGTGCTCAAGCTCCGCAGCTGGTAGATATGAAGGACCAGTTGCGTCCTACGGCCTGGACACTAGCTCACATCGCTCTTACGCCTTCAGAATGTCAGCTATACAAGGACCTCCCTGTGCTCTTCAACCTCGAAAGTGGCTTCTTCATGGAACCCGACGCCGAGCATGGCGAGCTAAAGATCTGTGACGAGCATCCCGGGTACTGTAACTGGAGTACCGACACCTCTGGTACTCGCATCAACCTCCCGTTCGCCAAACATCAAATCCCCAAGGAAGCAGAAGTCCGCGTGCGTGAATTTTTAACGCATACCATGCCTCAACTGGCCGAGCGACCATTCTCTTTTGCGCGGATCTGCTGGTGTGCTGATACTCCAGATCGGAACTTTCTCATTGATCGGCATCCTGAGTTTAAGAGTTTGGTGTTGGCGGTTGGAGGGAGTGGACATGGATTTATGCATATTACTAGTGTGGGAGGGTTTGTTGCTGACGTGGTGGAGGATGGCTTGGATGAGAAGTTGAAGGAGGCATTCAGGTGGAGGCCAGAGACGGCGATAGGGAGGGATTGGAATGATGTGCAGGATAGGATGGGTGGGCCGAATAGGGTTATGGATTTTGGAGATGTGAGGGAGTGGACGGATATCGAGCCAGATAGGAGATATGTAATATAAAGCATCGGAAGGATCAGAGGGGCTCGCAGATGATGTAAGTAATTCGCAGAAAAGGAACAAAGTCCTCGCTTCCTGTAGCCTGTAAGAGATTTTGTGTAGTCTTGAGGCAGTGAAGGTTGAGTCTAAAATCCGACCGGCTAGCCATCTCAACCCTCTCGAGTCCGAGGTGCAGTCGGCACCACGAGGTTTCCGGTGACAGTGCATAGATAAAGTACGAATTATAGCAACATGCAACCGAACACTCGAAAATAAGCGATCAAAGTAAATAAGGTGCCGATAGAGAAAGGGGTTGGGGAAGTCCAGCCTGGATTGGTCCAGAGTCCAGAATCCGGGGTCTGACTTGGCATAGCTTGGCGTTTCAAACTGACGTGCGACAGGACGCTAGCAGTGAGGTGGGTGAAATTCAGATGCCATTCCCAACACACCATACCGACATTTTATTTCATATATGCAACGCAGCTTTCCAGCTTCCATTCTTTTCGCATAAACCCTCGTTCTCTTCTCTGTATATCTTAGATCTACCCCTTTTCTTCAGGGTTCCAGATCATTTTTCTTCTTCTTCGAATTCGATCTCTGCCAAGAATTGCACTTCTGTGCGATTCAATTGTGATTGAGGTCTACAATCACAAATTCCACGATGGCCAGCATTCCGGCGACAGAGATAAGAGACTTCTCGGCGCCATCGCCCGTGGATGCGCCAAAATCGCCTCAACATGTAAACTTCGACCTTGAAGCTGGAGCGCACCCGGACGCGCCCAACGATAGTGGCCTGCGACGAAGCACTTCTGTCAAATCGGATCCGAGCATACACATGGGCATCACAAATTCGCCCACACTACTGCGCCGGCGCAATCGAGCTAATACTGCGAAATCCTTCGCGACAGTCGATGTGACTCCCATGCGACCCAATTGGCAGGCTGGGCAAGAGCCCGGACTCGATCCCTCGAAGCCCAATGGTGGCAGAACGGAAGTCCCTATGTTTCACGAGGTTTGCCAGATTACGATTGTGGATTTCAGCGAGGACAATATGGTGGGCTATGAGTTGGACAATGAACAGCTTATTCAGTTCTTGAAAATGAAGCAGGAGCCTTGGGTAAAGTGTCGTTGGATCAATGTTAACGGGCTGAGTTGGGATGTCATTCAGGCGTTGGGGCAATATAAGAAGCTACATCGACTAGCGATTGAGGACATGATCAATACTACAAACAGGACAAAAGCGGATTGGTATGTCCATTGAAACCCGAGGTAGAGCTTGACTGACATAAATGTAGGTATACCGATCATACATACATGGTTCTCACCTTACAGAAATTGATACACTTACACCCCGATAACGAGGACAGCGATTCCGAAGATGGGGACACGGACAGCTACAGAAGACCTAAACGCGGCCGATTTGGAAAATTTATGCACAAAGTGTTCTCGGGCTCCAGGTCTAAAAGAACATATCAGGAGAAGCGCATGGTCGGAGGAGTGCATGACCCTGCCAATGAGTTTGTGACTGGACATACCGAAGGTGTCAGCGAGCCTCATTTGAAGAATTTGAAGACTCTGCAACGATATCACGGAGGTCCTAACAAGGAGCGAATGGAATACATGGAGAAGCATTCGCCTCTGACGGCCAGAAAGGTATCTTTCTCTTATAGCCCCGCTCAGATGAGACTATTTTTCCCAGATGAGACAGTCACTCACTAACTACCGCCATACTAGTATGCTATAAGCGCGGAGCAGGTTTCCATATTTCTGACATCTGGTAAGTCATTTGGTGTGATTTTAGGACTAAAAATACTGATAATCTTCAAGATAACACAGTCATTTCATTTTTCGAAACCTCCGCCGACGACATTGAGGAGCCCATTCTTCAACGACTCCGAACACCAGATACCATTTTACGGCAATCTTGCGACGCATCAATGATTGTTCAGGCGATTATTGACGCTATTGTCGATCTTGCGATTCCTGTCTCAACCGCTTATCAAGACGTGATCGGTGATTTGGAGCTCGACGTCTTGACCCAACCAGATCTCAAGCATACAACCTCGCTCTATGTCGTCACAAGCGAGATCATGACCTTCAGAGGCTTTGTAAGTCCTATAGTAAATCTTATTAACGCCCTTCGAGACCACAAAGGCGCCACCTTGACAAACGGCCTGGGCGCAAGAAGCGACACCACTAGATCCGCAAAATCGGTCAACCTCTCCTCCATGGCCAACGTTTACCTCGGCGACGTCGAAGACCACATAATACTCATCACTGACTCACTCGACCAAATGCGTCGTGCCTGCGACAATATGATCGACCTCATCTTCAACACCATGACAGCCTATACCAACGAGACGCTCAAACAACTCACGAACATCACCATCATCTTCCTACCCATGACATTCTTGACAGGTTATTTTGGCATGAATATTGAACCGTTCCCGGCGCTGCATCATGGAGAGAGATATTTCTGGACTATTGCGGTGCCGGTTTGTGTTGTTACGGTGTTGTTCTTGATGAGGGATAGTATTTATAATTGGAGTGTGAAACATGTGCAGAGGAGGGGGATTACAAGGAGGAGGAAGGGGAGGTTGGAGAGGGAGAAGGAGATCAATAGGGCGGCTGATGCTAAGAGACGGTTTTGATCGCCTTGGCTGGGAGACGGCGGCAAGCCCGCAAGAGAAGCGGATCGCCGACGCCTTGTATAACATACACCTTTATCCACGGGACGAACTTGGATGCGTAAAGGGCTCGGCATACTCGCCATTATGAACGATGTATAGACGTACATGTTCGACAGATTTGTTAGAGATACCCAATTGAGTTATGTTCATTTTTCTTTCGACCCAATAAGACGACGTCAGGGTTCGCCTACGGCAAAGCCGCCTCGTCTCCTCAGATTAACACCTACTAAAGTCATTAAAAATTTGTACGACGTGTGGAATGCAAGTTGGTAATATCTTCTTTCATTCGTGACTTCCAGCTGTAGAAATTCTGCGATGTAGAATTTAGGTAGTCTAGTGAGATAAAGTCGAGTTAATATTTGATGACTTTACCTTCGGATGCCTATTTCATATACCCATTATTGGCCAATATTCCAGCTCTGAAAACATTTACTTTCCACCAGTAACCTTCACCCAACTCTCTCTGTTTTCAAGACCAGTGAACCACTTATCAACGTTAGGGTATTTCGCAAAGATACCCTCGAAGCCTTGAGCCTTAACCATCTTTCCATACGGCAAATGGCTCAAATCAGCCAGAGTAATTTCATCACCAGCAAGATAGGCCTGCTTGCCAAGAATAACATCATAAGTAGCGAAGACAGCCTCGAGGTTGGCGGCATGCTTCTTGACAATCTCCTCATCAGTAGCGCCTAGTCCCTTCATTCTTATCGTTCGTTAATTTACGCTTGAAAGGGCTACATTCGCCTGGGTGGAGCAGATTGCTTACGGCTTGAAAACTCTCTCAAATGCAATTCCACTGGCAGGACCATCAAAATAACTCTGCTCAACCGAACAGGCCTACATAATTAAATCAGCCCTTTCCCTCAACTTACCCCACCTTCCATCTCGCCATCTTCACCTACCTGCTCAAACAATCCATAACCCTTCAAATCTCCCTCCTCGGGCATCAACTTTATTCCCTGGCCAGCATACTTCTTCGCGATATACTTAGCAATAGCACGGCTCTCATAGATGACAACTCCATCATCTTCTAGAACAGGAACTTTTCCGAACGGTTGGAGCTTGAGGAATTCGGGTGCCTTGTGCTCGCCTTTCGCGAAATCGAGGGTCTTGAGGTTGGCTTCGACGCCCTTTTCTGCGAGGACGGTGAAGATGCGTTGACAGCAGGTTGAGTAAGGAGAGCCGTGAATTGTGAGAGGCATTTTGATTGATGGTGTTGTGCAGGTTTTATGGAGAGGTTTATTCTAAGGATTGGGATTGAGAGAATTGAGTTGTTTGAGGGAGAAGAAGAAGTTCTGAGGTTGCTTTTATGTTGTGTATGGAATACACTAGAAGGTGCGATTCACATCCCTTACTTCCATCTTTATATTCCCCTCATTTGGAACTCGCAGGTCATCGGCCGCCCACCACCTTCCAAACTCCACCATCCCACACCTTTCCGGCACTTTGGCGGGGTTAAATGGATACGATTTGCAACACCTGTCACAAAGAAAGCATTGCATTTGGCATGCTTACAAACCCTTTGAATATGCTGTCGCACGAGTCGTTGGAGTGGAGCATGTTAACATCCGAGACGGTTTCGCACCGAAAGCGAGGCGTAGGAATGCACCTTACCAAAGTTATCAAGTAGATTTATGACTCTACTGTATCACCTTGCAAACTTTCTTATTTTAAGAAGTCAAAGTCCCCAAGATATTATATGACATTATTACGAAGAAGATTTCAAAGTCATATATGTTTTTCATGACTTTAGTAAGTGTAACTTTAGGTTCAGATTTGCTTCGCCGCTGATGGATTTCCTCGGCGTTAAAGCGAAGCTTACATGATTTTTGGTAATCGCCATTTTGGCAAGCATCAAAGGATCCAGTCGATGAAGTCTCACTAAGGTAGAACTAGAGTCTTATTGACTATGGAACAAATTGGATATAACCGATCGAAATACTATTCTCTCAGTCATTGTTCATTTTACGCAGGCGAGGCAGGTCCTCGGCGACTTCGCTGGGACGAGTTCCACGAGATACGCCAAAGTGGGGTTGCAGACTTGGCATTTAATTAATATTCCGACTTCCAAGATCGAATCGATGGACAACATCTTATTGAATGACGCCGCGTTGTCATCACTTAAACACATTCCAGACAACGTCAGAATCCATGATCGAGATCTCATCGCTTCAGCCAATACTCACCGCAAACAATTTTGGTACCCCGCTATTGCTACACTATCACCCCGCTATAATTTTCTTCCTTTCTTGTTTAGCGTCGCAAATAGAACATTTATGAAAAATGAGAGAGTGTCCTAAATGTGATTTGTTAATAACGTATCTTAAGCTTATAGATCGGTTTTTGGTATGAATTTCTTAGGCATTATTGAGAAGTCCTCAAGTGTATAGGCCTGAAAGAGGCATATCGTGTAGTACCCAAGCACGTGATGACTCACGTGGAGCTTGCAGGCGTGATTTGACAACTCATGTCCTGATGTACTCCGCATGTCATCGTAACGTGTACAACTATGACTCAAAACTGCTGAAGCCGAGTGAATCGTTCAAGCAAAACTTTGTTTGTAGACCAATTTCTCCATCTTTTTCAGCTCTCAAAGTAAGTACCTACATTCACGCCTGCCTGGAGTCACATCCTAAAATAGTTCCCTCTGGGGTACTACTCTGCAGTCCTTTCCAAAATGACACTCGTATATTAAGGACGAAAACAAACCCTCAAGCAAAGTCTTTGAGGCATTACACGTCGAATTTCCACAGACGTACAGCAGAAGAATTCTGGGGTCAGCATCCATTCCACGCCAGGCTTCCACGATGTCTTCCACCAAAGTCTCGACACGCTTTATGATCATCAGTGACACGCATAATTTTGCGTTTGGGGACGCAGAGAAGCATGGTGGTGCATTCAAATTGCCCACACCAAAGACCGATGTGCTTCTCCATTGCGGGGATCTGACATCGCGAGGCGGTATACCGTCTTATAAAAAACTACTCAAGATGCTAGGGTCCATCGATGCGGAGCTCAAACTCGTTATCGCTGGGAACCACGATCGAGATTTAGATGGAGAATACTGGGCTAGGAGACGTAACACCCTTTACGACCCTGAAGAGCTAGAACAGCACGAGCAAGCGATAGAGCTCATGACAGGTCCGTTGGCAAAAGAAGCTGGAGTTACATATCTCACCGAGGGAATGCATACGTTCATTTTGAAGAGCGGCGCGAAATTCACGATATATACATCGCCGTATCAACCCGAGTTCTGCGATTGGGCATTTCCATATGAGAGGGATGAGGACAGATTTAATCCACCAGAGCACGTCGCCGATAATGTCAAGTGCATCGCGGAGAACCCTATTCCAGACTTCCCAGGCGTGGATATTGTGATGACGCATGGTCCTCCCGCAGGAATTCTCGACTGGACATTGAACAATAATGCTGGTGTCGGATGCGAAGCTTTGTTACGCGCTGCGAGCCGCGCGCGTCCGCTTCTGTACTGTTTTGGCCATATTCATGAGGCAAATGGTTGCAAAACCATTACGTGGAAAGACGATAAGAAGAAAATTGGAAAAGAGGCGATTGAAAGCGAGGGTTCCCACCAGCCAAATGGGTATCCGGGAGAGAGTAGCTGGCCTTTGAGATACGGACAGGAGACATTAATGGTCAATGCTGCGATCATGGATGTGCGTTATAAACCCACGAATGCGCCTTGGTTGGTGAACTTGGATCTTCCTAGGGCTGAGTGACGGGAATTTCGAAATTTTTGTCATTGAGTGGAGGGCAGGTTAACATATCGAATGAAGAGGAGTGCTGTGCTGGGATTTTCGGGGAGTTGTGACAGTTTGTGCAACGTATACGCGTTATTTGAGTCTGATAAACAGTCCCATTTCTGTTCTAACTGGCAAGTTAGCAAAAAGCCTCATCTTACGGTCGCTCATTCGCTTATTTGTTCTTTGCCGTGGGGTTGCGGTGAAGAGTTCTTGGCTGCATTTGCGGCGTTTTGGTCCGGCTGACAAAGTTGTTTACAGATACATCGGGGATATCAGAGCTGACGCGTGCCTTGGCAGACTCCTCCAGGTTCACAGAGTTGTTATAGATTCATCTTGCAATTCTACGCTATCAAATTTGCTCCGCAATAAATTTTGTTACCAGAGTCTTAACGCTGGAAAACATGACGAATCGCAGCTCCGAAGCAACAGTGGTCTCGGCCAAGACCCCTCCCCAAAATTTCATCTTCGTAGAAGTAGCCAAGACTGGACGGGTGACAAACAAGAATCAGTCGCACGATGTTCGAAAGCATATCATGAAAGATATCGGCCTATCAAGAAGAATAGAAAATCGGTCCCAGCAGGAGCTACATTCGCAGAAGGGTAGATGCAAGGAAAGGCGTGTTGTTGAGAATCTATGCCAAGTTTCTTCTTTCACGGGATAGCTTGAGCTTCCCATCCTCGGCGAATGGTCATTGGGCTCAACTCGAACGGATCCATTCACGAGTTACCCGATAGCTGTCGATCAGGACCTACTCTTCCTGGTTGATCACAGTATGTCAAGAATTTCCCATCCTCATCTGACAGCAACACTGACAGGCCCTATTGCAGTAAATACATGGCCTAACATACAGCTGAGACCATTCAAAGACATGTATGTACATCTTACAAGACCGAGAGAGTTCAGAGCTAAACGATAAAATAAAGATGGCTTCCTATCAGCATGTCTGACGTAGCTTTCCTCAATGAAATACTCTCACATGTAGCACTTCACGTCTACAAACTTAAGCACGGTTTGATTAGGGCATTTGAGAGTCCTCAGTCAATCGCGCTACACTCGAAAGCCGTCAACTCTGTGCGGAAGCGACTCGATGATCCTGTCCTAGCTTGAGCAGGAGGATTCGATACTGCTACGAACAATTTATACAAGGGTTACGGAGCGATTGATTTCGCAGCTCCTGAGAACCGCACTGACATGGGACACTCTTGTCGTGATCAGAAGTCTTACCATAGCTGCATTACTGCAGTGGGTGTTCGCAAAAGACTTTCAAAATCTCGGGACAACAGGAGACCATCAAATCCTTACAGCAAACCGAGGAGCCATTCCTACACATGGTTGAGTCATGACCTCACAAAAAGATATCGATAGCTGCTAATCTGAAAAGATGGTTGGAATAGTTTACAAGACATCGACTCGGACACACTTACTGATGGGCTACGTTGTGAGAATTGTCGTAGGCAGTTTCGATCTGAAAAATGGCTTCAGAAGCACCAGTTGAACAGCGAGTCAGACAGTCAAAGCAGGCATCAGGAAGCACCGACGTACCAGTAGATTCGTGTCCTTACTGTGCAATATGTGAAGAATACTTCATCAGAACTGCCGATCTCAAAAGCGACATCAGGCTTCTAAGCATGCCGAA
>JACBAH010006669.1:0-13142 GCA_014282315.1 Neospermospora avenae | reverse complement strand
CTGCCCCCTCCTCCAATTCCTCCATGTCCTTCTGGTAATTGCTCTCCTCTCCGCCACTCCCCATTAGGAACAAAGCCTCCCCCAAAGTTTCCACCTCCTCTAGGACCACCTCTTCCTCTGAACCCGCTGCCAAATCCATTCTCCCTAGGTCCCATACCCCCGCCTCGTCCATAGTCACCTCTACTAGGAGCAAAACCACTCCTCGAAGGTCCTGTTGGAGGTGGTGGTGCAGCGCTTCCGTTTTCTGGAGCTGGTGTAATAGCACATGAGATGTAATCTCCAATCACAAATCTCGCATCCTGTAATGTCTTTCCAGGCTCCCCTCCCAAAGGTCCTGCCATTGGCCCTCCCCTAACAATGGCTGCCTCTTCCTCATCTGGCAGAATTCCTGGACCGCCATCTCCAATGACAACACTGCCCAGATCCTTGGTCATGTAACGTCCTGGTCCTGAAGCTGGGCCTGCAGTGCGCGTGTCGGGGAATATGAGTCGGTATGAGAGACGCGTGCCGATTGCTGGATCTGGGAGCAGTGAAGGGAGCGCGGAGCTGAGGAGATGGGATAGTTCGCGGAGAGTGCATGATGGCCAGGTATAGATCTGTACATGAGGAGGAAGTTCTGAGTTCATAGAAAATTCATCAAGCCTGGGATCGAACTGTCAGCGAAAACACGAATTGTCAAGCAAGGCTGAACTTACCTATTAAATGAGCCATTTCTGTAGAACAGCTTTAGATGGAAAGGCGTGGTGGTTTGACGGTCGGTTTTCGAAATTGGAGAAGCCATGGCAATGCAATATGTCTTGAGATGGGTTTTCGAATTTCAGATTAACATTCTCCGTTGTTGTGGTTGTTCGAGAAGCTCCGGCGCATGTAGTGTCTTTTTCTCGAGTGAACCTCGAGTTGCGCGCCAAGAGATATGTTTGCTCCACTATCTTTCACCTCTACGACACCAACGACTTGACTGTCGCGAACTAGTTCAGCTTCCGCGACAATTTATACCCTCTACAAATCACCTTCTATGAACTACCCTGGATATCAGTTCAACTGCCCTCAACCTGTAATCTAAATCGACAAAAACAGGTGCACGTCATATTTTCCCCGAGCGGAGACAGATCGAAACGGAACATAAGGCACTCCAACGAGTGACCAGGTTGCAGTCAGTCCTCGAAAAATACCGCAATCATGGACTTCGCCGCCCTCATGAACCAGGCGATGGCCAAGTCCAGCCCGAAAGCCTCAGAATCTGCGCCATCAAAGAAATTTATGAAGCGCGCCGAGGTCGAGGAAGAACGACGTCAGAAGTACCTAGCCGACCAACGAGCTCTCGAAGCAGAGAAGGAGGCCAAGCTGAAGCAGAAAAGGAAAAGAGAAGACGAGGAAGCCGAGGCGAAACTAGCACGAGAAGAGAAGCGGAGGAAGCTGGCAGAGGAATCTAGGATCCGGAGAGAGGAGCAAGAGGCCGAAGAGGAGAGGGCGAGGAGGAAGAGGTTGGGCTTGCCAGATCTGGTTACGGAAGTCGTGGAGGAAGTCGACGAAGACGATATCAAGGAAGAAGAGCTAGTTGAGAAGCTGAGGGAGATGGGTTATCCTGTTACATTATTCGGGGAGAGTCATAGGCAGAAATTACGGAGGTATAGGAAACTGAGCATTGTCATGACTACGGGGCCTATACCGACTTCGCTGGAACTGGTGGATGAGAAGGATATGAAAGTCGATACTGTACCGAAGGGAAGCGAGGAGAGGAAGTTCTTGTTCAGACAGCTGGCTTCGTATTTTACTATGATTTTGAAGGAGTGGGAGACGGCTTTGGAGCAGGAAAAGAGAGATACTTTTGCGAGTAAGGCGGCGTATAATGCTATGGTACAGAGCAAGGAGAACATGACGCCTGTAAGTCCTTCTGGGAATAATTCAATGATTTACACTAACTCTCAGCAGTTGTTCCGCAAATTCGAGAAAGGTGATGTCGACGAAGGGGTCCTCGAACCCATTGTCGAGATCGTCAAAGCTGCCCAGGAAAGACGTTATGTGGATGCTAATGATGGGTATTTGCGACTGAGTATTGGCAAAGCGGCATGGCCTATCGGAGTTACTATGGTTGGTATTCACGAGCGTAGTGCCCGAGAGAAGCTGCATGAGAGTGACAAAGGACATGTCATGGGAGATGAGGTAACGAGAAAGTTCTTGCAAAGTATTAAGCGCTGCTTGAGCTTTGCGCAGGTTCGTTGGCCTCCAGAGGATATCAGACAGCTCATGGGTTGATGGGTCATATTTGCAACCAAATTCAAGATTTACACCCAGATCCACCTTCTAGAATCGGATATTGATGATCACATGTTTCAAATACTGACTTATCAGATTGTCGTGTATATTTGTAGATTATGTCGAGCGCCAACAAAGCGTTGTGCAGAGTCATATTTCGTATGACCGGCGTTAAGGCACTGCGTCGTCTCATACATTGAATTTCTCTTTGCAAAAGGTTAAAGATACTTGCAGATTCCGCATCTGCACTGTCAGGTACAGTACATCAATGGGCCCTCGTTATGGAGCCGGGTAGGCCTAGGGCAGGTGACAACAAGGCTCAGATACGTATCAGACTTGTGACAATCGCCAGAGCTACGATCGAGGTTCTTAGCCTGAAGTACACATGAAGAATCTTTTATATAAGACGAGAGGATACTAGACTTTCTATCTAACTGACTAAAACACGAAATGGCAACCTAGCAACAACCCATCTATATCGTTTCTGCAAATAATACACTACAGAGATCTAGAGAGCAAGTCGCTATTCTCATCGATGTGAGTAGTCGTCTATTACGGAAGATAGTACTTGAATGCATGCTTAATTTAGTCCCAGGAGCTAAAAATGCACTACAATCTGATTCACGTTGCATACACGGACAGTGAGCGACCAAGCAAGAAATTCTACTCGGGACTTGCTAAATACCCACAACTATCTCTGGAATCAAGCCTCTTCTCGTCATGCCGCAAGTATTGGTAAGTCTGTCCCTCATACATTGTTGTCTACGTTTGCTGAAGTGAGATGACAGATCTGCTCAAGTCAATGGAGCGTTGCACAGCAACACGATGTTCGGGAACTGGCCGAGAAGATGGTCTTGGGTCTGAAGACTGTTGCGATTCCGCCTGGTCTTGACGCATTGCAGGGAGGAGATGCTGTTGTAGTGTTCTTGAAGATGCAGCTTCTGGGACTTCGACTTCCTGCTAGAGCTTGATCTATATTCCGTGGCTTTACATGTAGAGCGAGGGAACTGAACACCCTTGAATATGTCTATTTCTTCAGCGTGGGTTATTTATAGCTGAGCTAATCAATCAATTGGCATAAGTCCAGGATGAGCAAATTCCCATCGCTCAGAACGTCTCCAGAACTGCTCTCTGCCAGGAGCTGGAAGAGATACGCCAGATTTCACAAACAGTCCGCCTTTCAAGATACTCTTCTCCGGCCGAGACGTAACCACTGACATGATTGCACTTATAGAAATTAGCTCATTGAGAAGCCAGAGGATAGTGAGCAACCGTACGATCCGCAATCGCCGCAAAAGTGACGATTGACAGTGTTGCCAGATTCTGCTACATCGACATGTATCTTAGGTGTTCCCCCGATCTTGATGTCTGCCGTCGATATAGGAATGTTTACAGCGAATCTGTGATTTTTAAATAGTACTAAATTCATATGTGAGGCTGTTAGGATACTGACAAGGAACCACTAGATGCCCGGCAATTCGCGCAATGACATAGTGTAACGCTGCTAGGGAGTGATGCGCGAGGAAGAGAAAGCACGATCTTTCCACAGTTGCAGCCACCGGAGATAGTATTCGGAGATTCTGTAGTGGTTGTAGACATATTCATGTTGTGAGATAGAAGAGTATCTAAAAGTAGAGATTACTGAGGGTGAAATGCTTCATGGAATTAGAACCTACTGTTTAAAGTCGTATTTAGATGATCTTACTCAGCCATATGCACAGCCATATTTGTTGAGCGGTGTATTGGTTGCTTCGGACTCATGCAGGCTGGCTCGAATCACTGGCGCGTATCTGAGAGACTGTGCCGTACTATACAAGAATAGAATTAAACTCGATTGATATTTCGCAACCATGAATACCTGAGAAATGGTTGATTTGTAGTAAATACGTATACTGGGCACTAAAGCCATGATACCTCCGCAACAGATAGGGATACAAACTTCTCCTTCGCAGAATTCTCGCTATTCCGTGTTATCAAAGAAGACAGACATACAGATGTTCCTTGGATAGCCAGTCGCGAATTGCAGCTCAAGATCTGGAGTGGAAAGCTTTTCTTCTGCATTGGGAAGCTGTAAGTCGTATCAGCTCACCGCCAGCGCGGCAGAATGTCCTACAGTTCAAAAAATATCCAAGCTCCATGAATTCTGTTTTGAAAAATCACCCCGCTCCGATTGCACCCTCCTCAATCGATTTTTCAAATTATGTCTTTATATTATGAGGCGGCGGAGCTTTTGACTGCGCCTACGAACACAGGTGGAAGCTTAAAATCAAGGATATTCAGCAAGAAAGATCTGAAATCCCAACCGGCGCAAATCTACGCCCTTGCAATCGAGACCTGCAAATGGAGCTCAGTCCTCAAAGAAGTTGTCGAGAATGCGGAAATACTGCGTCTTGAGCACAAGGTGGGCCAAATTCCGAAATTTATGGAACCACGCTAAATCAAGCTGTTCTAGTTGACACCAATTCTCTCAATTCTCCTTGTCCACGATCTTCTCCTGGCGAAAAAAGGCATCGCACTTCCTGCGACCCATGGATTGAGGGCCAGCGTGGAGAAACACAAGGGTAGACTGCAAGCTGAATTTGTAAAGGCGAGAGTTCGCAGGAAGATCAGCTCACTCGATGCGTTCAAGGTTTTCATCGCAGAAGGATTGGAGGATGGATCAGACAAGGCGGACGCGCCATACCCTCGATGGGTTCGAATCAACACCTTAAAGACGACATTGGAGGACCAATTGGAAACAACATTCAAGGGAATGGAACGTGCTAAATCAATTGTGGCTGTACGGAAGCGAGGAGCGAAGAAATTGTTCATTGATGGGAACATTCCGAATTTGGTTGCCATATCACCAAATGTTGATCTCACGAAGAGTGATGCATACAAAGCAGGGGAGATCATATTCCAGGACAAGGCATCGTGTTTCCCAGCCTACATGCTTGACCCACTTCCTCAAGACGGCAACATCATAGACACCTGTTCTGCTCCGGGAAACAAGACTACACATCTTGCTTCAATCTTGATGGAGCATAGCTCAGAGCCCGAGGAAAGCCAACAAATCATACATGCTTTTGAGAAGAACAAAGGACGGGCTGAGACTCTAGAGAAGATGGTGAATCTGGCTGGATCGAATACATTTACCAAGCTCCATCCTGGCCACGATTTCCTAAAATCAGACCCAAAGTCTAATGCCTACAAGAACGTTGGAGCCCTGTTACTAGATCCAAGTTGTTCCGGAAGTGGAATAATTGGACGAGACGATATGCCTGAACTACACTTACCTATTCTGAAATCAGCTGCACCAAAGCATGGAGCGAGGCCTTCCAAAGGGGCCTCAAAGGCCGCAAGTACAAAGGCTGCCGAGCAAAATGCTGAGCTCAAGAAGCGAAAGCGCGAAGATCACGATGCCTCAATGGATGTCATGGTAGATGATGATGGAGAAGTCACAGCGATCAATTCTGAGGACGAGTTGAAAAATCGCTTGGAAGCACTTTCCAAATTCCAACTGGAGCTTCTACTTCATGCATTCAAATTTCCAGCTGCGAAAAAAATCACATACTCCACATGTTCGATACACGCCGAGGAGAACGAGAGTGTTGTCCAAGCTGCACTAGAGCATTCAATTGCGAAGCAAGCGGGCTGGCGCATTTTGAAACGTGAAGAGCAAGTCAGAGGCTTGAAGGACTGGCCTGTTCGGGGATCACAAGAGGCGTGTGGAGGAAATGATCAACTGGCAGAAAGTTGTATCAGGGCAAACAAAGATGATGAGCATGGTACTATGGGTTTCTTCTTGGCAGGATTCGTTAAAGATTCGGAAGGCTCAACTGAAATGGACGCCAAATTCCTTCGAGACGATCGAGGCCATCTCGTCCGAGATGTCATGGGGGTTCCGGTGCCGGCAGATTTGGAGGACGTCGAACAGGCAGGATATGAGGACGAGCTGCAAGCTGAAGAACCTGAGGAGGACTGGGGTGGATTCGAGGAAGAAGTTGAGGAGCCTGTCACTGCTACCAAGAAGGAATCTAAGGCCGCCCCAGAACCTGCAACGGAACAGCCATCCAAACCAGCAAAAGTTGCCGTGAATAAACATGCGCATAGTGCGATGAAGAAGCGCACACAGCTTATCAAGCCTGACAAGAAGAGAAAGAAGACATAGTAGCATGCATAGCAGAAGATGAATTTCATATGCCCTCCAAGTCAATTGCTCGTTTTCACCAAGTGTTGTGATATGACTCCACAATTGAATGCCACCAGTACCACTGCGTTCACCAGAAATAATCTCATGTGAATTTGGCAATCTCAAATTCGTTTGAGGATTTTCAACAGTTTCATTGATTGAAATATATATGTTCAAATTGATGATTGCTGCCCCGCCTTCCTAGGTCTTGCTGTGCCTTGCAACCTCTCCAGCCACAGAAGTGTTTACCTCTTCCCCCGAGTCTCGAACCGAGTCTGTGTTGATCCCCAGCCCCTCGAGCTTCATCCGCATTCATTAATAGTAAATATTATTTATTTCTGGGACCTGATTTTTAATCATCTGGAAGAATCGCTTTCAAGGCAGTTTCCTGCCTGGTTACATGATGCCACCAAGGCTATCTCCAAACTTGGTTTGTGTGCGCGCAAGTCGTGTGACCTTCCACGGACCATCGAGCAGAATCTACTCAACAAAAGTATTACCTCCATCTCCAAATGTCACCAGGGTAGCAAAGTATATAGCTGGTTCATTAGGATTCGGCTTCATCGGCTACTGGTGGACTTCAAATAGTATCACCGAAACACCACCACACCACAACAGTCCACCAGTGGAGACTCTGGTAGCGGCACAAGGACCTTCAAAAGATGAAGTCACTCGCATGATCTCGCAAGAAGCCTACTCCTTCAAAGTCAAAGCTGGCACCGTTACCAGATATGATGGTGCTCGCGTTGCTTCTAATTCTCCAAGCGAAGACCGCTACGTTCATGGCTCTTTCCCGGCACCTTGGAAGAAGAATGGGTCAAAATGGATGGCATGGGGAGTGTTCGATGGTCACGCCGGCTGGCAAACTGCAGACTTACTGCAGAGACAATTGCTACCTTTCGTGCGGCATCAACTATCTCAGATTGATACAGGAGCAGACCAAAACGCTTACAATGACGTTCAAATTGTGATTGCTATGAAGGAAGCATTTATCAGACTCGACGACTCAATATTCAAGACAGCTATTGACGCTTCTCATTCAGATTGGCCGATTCAGGATAAACTGGCAAACATGGCACCGGCTTTCGCGGGCTCATGTGCTCTCATGTCACTCTACGATCCAGAGAAGAAAAAAGTACACGTCGCTTGTACTGGAGACTCAAGAGCAGTCTTTGGACAGCAAAACGACAAGGGCATATGGGAAGCAGTACCCATGTCAGTCGATCAAACCGGGTACAACGAAGAAGAAATCTCTCGACTCAATAAGGAGCACCCAGGTGAAGATGGTACGTATCCGAGAAGCCTATACTAGTCTCCTATATTCCAATGTGTCGAGATTTGCTTGAAACATGCATTATTCTCTTTCTAAGACGAACTGTTTACAAACAAGCAATCGCTGACTCTCAATCTCGACAAAAGAAATATTCAGTGGCGGCCGAGTTCTGGGAATCATGATCTCTCGAGCATTTGGAGATAGTAGGTGGAAATGGCCGGTAGAACTGCAAAAGGATTTGAAGAAGCGATTCGGAGGCCCGTCGAACTTGGCACCAAAATATAAAGTCCTAACTCCGCCATACCTTACCGCTGAGCCAGTTGTGAAGAGTATGAAGATCGAGCAAGGGAAGCCTTCATTCTTAATCATGGCGACGGATGGACTATGGGATAATCTATCGAGTCAGCAGGCTGTTGACTTAGTAGCCAAATGGCTGGAGACGCCAAAGGAGTCGAGGAAAGACAATGGTAAAGCTCCAGAGATAAAATACGAGCCGTATGATTTCTCAGGTGATGAAAGCAGCGAGCAGTTCGTTAAGGAGAAGACAACGGTTCAGGATGGAAATGTGGCGGTGCATCTGGTACGCAATTCTTTGGGTGGGAATCATCACGAGATGATAGCTGGCCGGCTTGCTTATGGCAGTCCTTTCAGCAGGGCGGTTCGGGATGATATAACGGTGCAGGTTATATTCTTTAATGTCCCAGAATATTGACCAGCTGTCGAGGATTGGCAGAGTTGAGTTGTGTTGCTTACAGAAGTGGACGGACGCTTGCTTGGCCGAAAGCTGCGTGTAAGATAGATAGCCCCTAATCTGGGAATCATCGAACATTCAAGGAATACTGGCGCTTTGCCAGTTTTCCGTTGCCCTATAATTTATATCTTATTTAATGATGGCCAATCTGCGAAACGGATTCAAAGTTTGACCGGTCAGGCGAGACCTGTTTACTTTGAAAAGTCATCAGATAATTTGATGACTTTGACTTTTCGAGTAGGTTCAAGATTGAAATTCACGAAAGTGTCGTAGGATATCACAAAAGTGATTCCTTAAAGTCAGAAGAATTTTTGATGACCTCACAAAGTGCCAATGTTTGGGACGCATTTGCTTCGCCGGTCAAGAATTGGGTCCAAGTCGCTGCTGGCTCGCATCATACAAACTCAGCACTTCTGAACTATAAGCGATTTTCACACTTCGAGTGCACCGTACGTGTCTTCAGAGAGCCCTCAGAGAACTTGTATGTGGTTGAAAGATTTTCAAACGTCCTCCCTTTTCTCATTGCTTTGTCTTCCGTCGAAAATATTGGAATGGCAGAAGAAATCATAAAGCCTACCGTCTGCCCTCGCAAAGTACATGCGGATTCAACTTAGGCAAGCGGATAGAAATGCTTAATTCCTTCCCTTGCTTTTGCTCCTTCGGGGCGATTTTGAAACTTTACCGATGTATGGTTATGCATGGCAGGCAGGGATAGCTTCGGGTCTATCCTGGAGCGGGCCCTCCCTTTGTTCATTAAAGCTTCATGGTCGTCAGCGGCTTGCACCCTTCACAACCTGGAAGTCCATCTAGGAATGTTCGAAATCTGTAATTTGATTGGATCATATATCGGTTACTCGCCAATTCAGATTCCGATCTGTTTCTGCTGATCTTTTATGTCATATGCCACTTCCGGCATGACGGCAAGTCCAGGTTTCAAAGGAGGCTCCGACCGCAGGACCGCGGTCCAAGACCATTTGATCAGCACTCCCGTCTCCGGATAATGCTTAGTCTGTGCAAATTATGCAGGTTTATGCAAATATATGCAGGGCTCTGTCTGCACAAGTGCGTGGGGCTTGCAGATAGTTCTTCTAGGGATGATGTGCCGACAGGGAATATATCTTTATCTCCGGGAAGCTTTTTTCCCTTGAGAGTTATGAACGATTGTAGGTGGAGTCGTTATCACCCCGATTTTCTTGCTTGGAAATGCTTTCTTCTTTTTGACGTGTGTTGATTCCAATAAAGGCTTTAATTACCCGTCACTTCCTTAGATATCAATCGATTGCCTTCTTGCTCATTTTTTGTTATCTATTTCACAACAGCAAGTTCTTGGCTTTACACCATGGCGCAAACCCCGTCCTCGTCTGCGTCATCAGATGTTGAGGCTCAGAAGAGGCCACCACAGAAAAAAGCCGCGCATTGGGAACTTGTTTTCGATCAGACACATGTTACACCAGAAGTATTAAATTGGCCTTATAGAGGTTCAGGGACGGAGGATGATCCATATGTGGTGGAATACATAGAGAATGATAGGCGGAATCCTATGCTCTTCCCTCAATGGAAGAAATGGACGATTACTATCCTTGTTGCTGTTGTAAGTGTTGACTGCATCTTTTCCGTAGATTTTGTAAGCGCAGAAGGGACATGAAATTTGCAACTGACATTCTATCACAGGCAACATTAGCAGTTGCGTTTGTTTCCTCAGCATACAGCGGTGGTATCGAAGAGATTCTCGCAACCTTCAAAATTAGCACCGAAGTAGCCACTCTTGGAATCTCTCTGTTCGTCCTTGGATTTGCAATCGGACCCTTATTATGGGCACCTCTCTCCGAACTATACGGACGTCAAATTCTCTTCTTCGGCACATATGCTGCTCTGACAGCGTTCAACGCCGGTGCAGCTGGCTCACAAAACATCGAGACACTTATTATTCTAAGATTCTTCGCTGGTGCTTTCGGATCGTCTCCTTTGACGAATGCAGGTGGTGTTATCGCAGACATGTTCCCAGCCGCTGAGCGTGGGTTGGCAATGAGTGTTTTCGCGGCCGCACCATTCCTAGGCCCTACAATTGGTGAGTCAACAACCCCCCTCCATCATCTCCCTCCCATGCTAATACTTTCTAGGTCCTATCGTAGGCGGGTTCCTCGGCCAGGCAGAAGGATGGCGATGGGTCGAAGGTCTCATGGCAATCTTCACCGGCGCCATCTGGATAATCTGCACGTTCACCGTCCCCGAAACTTACAGCCCGGTGATCCTCCGTCGCCGCGCAGCCAAACTCTCGAAAATGACCGGCAAAGTCTACAAGTCTGCGAACGAAGTAAGCCACGGCGCCAAGTCGATCGGGGCTGAATTCAAGACAGCCCTCTCTCGACCATGGATCCTGCTCTTCCGTGAGCCGATCGTCTTGATGCTCAGTATTTATATGGCTATCATCTACGGAACCTTGTACATGATGTTTGGTGCATTCCCTATCGTGTATCAGCAACAGCGCGGTTGGAGTGCTGGGATTGGCGGTCTGAGTTTCATCGGTGTGGCCGTGGGCATGATCATTGCTGTTTGTTATTCCATCTGGGATAACAAGCGATATATCAAAATCGAAACAAAGCATAACGGTAACGCACCACCCGAAGCTCGACTCCCTCCAGCTCTTATCGGTAGTGTCGCCCTTCCGATCGGATTGTTCTGGTTTGCTTGGACAAACTATCCCTCGATCCATTGGTCCGTATCGATCATCGGTACTGCACCTTTTGGATTCGGAATGGTTCTTGTGTTCTTGAGCATCATGAACTACCTGATCGACGCATATGTCATCTATGCCGCTTCCGTACTAGCCGCAAACTCAGTTCTGAGATCTTTGTTTGGCGCGGCATTTCCGCTTTTCACAACGTGTATGTTTGTTTACCTCGCTTCCATACCCTCGCTTACCTCCCACTCCTTGTCAAAGCTTATGAAACTGACGTGATATTCCTCTTTATAGACATGTACCAAAATCTCGGTATTCACTGGGCATCTACGATACCTGCTTTCCTTGCATTGGCTTGTGTGCCTTTCCCATTCTTGTTTTACAAGTATGGAAAGGGTATTAGGCTGAAGTGTAAATATGCAAGCGAGGCTGCTGAATTTTTGGAGAAGATGAGGGGTGGCCAAAGTGGCGGTAGTCAGGAGCGAGAGAGGGTTCAGGAAGAGGAGAGTGGTCGACAGGAGAGTGAAGAGAAGAAGGTGCAGGACAATAATAATGGGGCGTGATAGTTCTACTGGTGGATGTGGGTCCCTGAGGACCATATAGACGTTGTGTTTATTGTCTGCTTATTTAGCGATGCATGGCTGGAATTATAGCGGTCAATCGATATCCCTGAGCTTGAGATTTGATACATGGGTATGGAGATAGGATCATCTTGATTCGAGAAACTGAGATATCATGATAAACTTCCCAATATCAGATGTTACGAAACTGCGTAGCCACAGCAGTAGGACCACTAGTAGGACTGGACTCATGTGCCACATTGTACAAGTTTGCTTACAGTTTCTTGAAGGTGAAAGTTTGGCTCGGACGTTCGTATTGATGTCGGATCTCGTCACGAAAGATGAATATCCAGAACAGTAGACTGTATAAATGCCCCAAATTCATTCTGAGTGGTTTTGATTTTTGAAGGCTATAAACTTTCTTATTTCGACCCAAGAGCAAAAGTCCATTTTCCAATTCTCAGAAAGAGAAAGCATGGTATCCCACAAACCCACCAATTCCCACCACCATATCCAATATACACCACCTCATTTCAATTCCCGCCCTCTCCACCATAAGCCTTCTCCGGCCTCCTCAACCCCTTCTCAACATCCTCTCCAACCTTCTCCTCGACAACCCTCCTCCTCTTCTCCTCAAACTCCCTCTCCTCATCCAGTCTCCTCTGCTCCTCCCCATCATCATAGTAATTCCCTGCTCCCCCCCTTCCACCTCTATACATGGGTTTCGAGCTGCCCAACACGCGCTGCTCGGGCGCCTCAGCCGGACGCGACAGCTCCGTCGCGTGCAGGTCTTCTTGCACTTGTACCAAGCCTGAGGATTGCAGTGTCGAGGGCTGGATGTAGTTCCCGGCGCCGCCGCGGCCGGTGTGCAGGTATTCGGGGCCGGTGGGGGCGTTGGCGGTCGTGGAAGAGGTGCTGGGTGAGGGAGTGTAAGACGGGGCCGATGCGACCTGAGAAGGAGAGTTAGAAGGTCGTTCTGTGGTGTTTATGATGCGGCGGTGATGTTGGGGAGGTGGGAGGTGAGGAGGCATGTAGGTTTGATTGATGGTGGAGAGTGCGATGACTTACGTTCTTCTCGTGCTCGGCGATGTCTTGCTTGCTGTAATGGTTGCCTGCTCCTCCTCTTCCGACCTTCCTGTAGACGTCGCTCATGATTGCTGTTCTGTGTATATGGATTGATCTTTGGCTGCAATAATGTTCTAGTGACTCTCTCCGTTGACTCGGACTTGAAAATGTAGGTAGACAAATAGGTAGGCAGATGTTGATATGAGAAGTCAAAGTATATCTATCTACTGCACCGAGAGGGTTCCTAGGTATGAAACGGCAAAAAAAGGTATACTAGCCGGCCCACCTCCAGTTTCGCTCGGGGCTCGCTTACTGTCGGGGAAAGCGAATGTCACAGGCAAGCAAAACTGTCACAGCTCGGCCAAACTTCGGTCATTGGGTTTTGG
>JACBAH010006668.1:0-13134 GCA_014282315.1 Neospermospora avenae | reverse complement strand
TAGTAATAGTATGTATATAAGACGCTCCTCCTTAGTTTCTTCTACTTCTTTCTTTATCTTCTTATTCTCTTAGTACTAGACTAAAAAGATCGCCCTCAGCCTTATTACTTATTTTATCTTTCCTCGCATACCGCCTCGAGTCTTATATCGTTATAATATATCGAAGTCGGATTAAGTACTTAATATATATCTTAGGTACTTCTAGTTAGTTTAGAGATCTACTCTTTAGCCTATTCGACTAATTTAAGCTCTTAAGTCTATATTTCTATATTAAAGTCTACTTTAGAGCTTCGATTTCGCTATCTGGGATCTCTTATAGCTAATATAGTCTAATCTAAAGGAGCTAGCTAAAGGGACTTGATCTAGAAGGTCTAGATCTATATATTACTATACTCTGATTATTCTAGCTATAAACTAAACGTAAGAGATCTAATCTAGCTATTACTTTAGTTTCTTATAGACTTTTTTATTACTTGGATTAAGTAAATTCTCGGAAAGATTGCAGTATCGTATGATGATGGCCTAGGTATTGGCAAGGCGGATCTAATTTAGACATCGCCGAATGCATTTCGCTGGCAAGGCTCTGATCGAGAATTCCGGAGACATGACGTTACCTGAAGCAGTACACTATAGAGTGTTACCATACTAAATGTTGACATGAGTCTGGATTACTCGTCGCAAATGGTTGAATGTGACGACCACAAATCGATGGCACACGATTATGCCCATATTTGTAATTGCTCCCACTGATAATCTTTGTCAATACTGGCAACCTTTGGTGGACGGACACAAACGTCATTTACAAGCAGTAGCGCTACTGGAATAATCGATTTCTCGTTTATGGAACCTTGTGTTCACCTTCGAAGCTGAGAGAGTGCGAGCGCTTAGAGTGAACGATCAAGTTCAAGCTCCAAGGTCAAGACGACTCTAGCGCAAAAGCCAAAGGCGACGTCAATTCCATAACAATATACCGAGAAATAGAAACTTGCACAGTTTGCACTTCTTCGAATCTTTCCGAGCGTAAAAGATCTTGAAAATTTCGCGCATAGCACCATCAGTTCGGACAGCGATCATGGCAGCACTCATCGCGACATACAAGGAGATCGGCCTCTCCGACGATAATTGCTCAGATACCGGAGATGAGCCAGACAGAAAGACAAGCCGATCAAGATGGCCAAGAGCTCCTACCCTCATCCTGTCGATGACGACGCTCATCTTTGGGCTCTGGGCTCTGTACCTGACTTTCCTACCCGCAGGAGTCTGCCCACTTCAGACGTTCAAAGAAGGCTACTCAACCGAATGGGGCAAGAGATCCAGATAGAAGCAAGTGGATCGATGGCTAACCATTTGATAGAACCTGCAAAGGCTGCAATACAGCTCCAAAAGGTGATATACACCAGCGCTTTCCGATACAACGAGACATCCAAGGGCTACTATCGAGAGTTTGATCCCGCGTTGCCTCAGTATATCGGAATCCCAAACAAAGACATAGACAAAGCATGGGGAGAGCTGCTGTCAGGTATGGTTCCGTCTCCACATCAGAACCTCAGCTGACGAATTTGCAGGCCAGTATCTGGTGATTTCAGAGGACGAAGCGCAGAGACTTGATGACCCCGTCGCAATCCGAGGATCTTATCTTGCAGAGTAAGAAGACAAAAGCAGTCAAAGTTTCGAGTAGATGCAGAAGTTGACACCAAGAAAGAGTAGAAGTAATGCACAGCCTACATTGCTTGAATGCAATCCGTAAAGCAATGGACAAGGAGTACTACGGTGAACATGACGAACATAAATTGTATGTACTCCAAGAACCCCCGAAGTCCGCGCCGAGGGCTTTCAAGACCTCCCAGATACTTACCATGAGATATTCTCAATAGCTATCGACATAGTTGAGGCTAATCCTACAATTTCTAGGCCCGCAGACCTGCAGCGAATCCACGTCGGTGCGCTTAGCTTTTCTCTTATGCCTATAGACTCAGATGTTCGTTAGCTGATAAGACTAGAACATTGCTTTGAGCAGCTGCGACAAAATATCCAGTGCGCAACCGACCTAACACCAGTACTGTTGAGGCCATTTGGCGAAGAGCCACACGTTAACCTGATTGGAACACCGCAAGCACATACATGCAGAAACTGGGATGTCTTCCGAAAATGGTACACGGACAGAGGACTTAAGTTTGGGACAATTAACGGGGGTGGAACATGAATAAGACAGGGGTAGTAGTGATGAAGGCAGGTACAATGGGTGGCTGAACTCGGACTGGGGCGCGAGGCTTTCTGCTTGTACTTTGATTAGGGGTAGGGCAATGATTTCTGCTTTTCCAACACTTACTCAATACTTCGAAAAGGCCAATGATGCATTGACGCCGCCAAATCCAAAGCTGTTCGAGAGAGAGGCTCCAACAGGTTTCTCTTGAGCCGAATTCGGAATGTAATTGCACTTGAATCCGCAGTCTAGGTTTTGGAGGTTCAGGGTCGGTGGCATAACATTCTAAGCAGTGATGAGCAAGTTGTAGAATACGACAATGGCCATCTGACTCACTTCTTTGACTGCTAAAATCGCGAATATAGCTTCGATTGCCCCGGACGCTCCTAGTAGATGACCAAGTGCACCTTTTGTACTGCTGACAGCCACCTTCCCAAGCTCTTCAACTCCATCTTCACCCAACATCAGCTTCTCAATTGCAGCGTTCTCGGCAGCGTCTCCAAGAAGGGTACTTGTGGCATGGGCATTAATATAAGCAATGTCCTTCGGTCGTAGATTGGCGTTCTGAAGAGCTCTCCTCATTGCCAACACCGCCCCGGCACCATCAGCCCTAGGCGCCGTGACATGATACGCATCTCCACTACATCCATAGCCGCGAACTTCGGCATATATGTCAGCTCCACGAGCCTTGGCATGCTCAAGTTCCTCTAGCATAACCACTCCTGCACCTTCGGCAATCACGAATCCGCACCTGTCCTTGTCAAATGGCCGTGACGACAGAGCTGGGTCGGAGTTAAAGGCTGTGGCGAGCGAGCGAGATCGTGCGAAGCCTGCCAGGGCTAAAGGATGTATGCAGGATTCAGAGCCTCCAGCTATCATGACATCCGCATCTCCAAATGCGATGAACCGCGATGCATCGCCTATGGCATGGGCACCTGTAGTGCAGGCAGTCGTAATGGCATGGTTCGGACCTTGTAGACCGTATCTCATGGATATGTGCCCGGCTCCGAGGTTGATCAGGAGCTGCGGAACGAAGAGCGGGGAGACCTTCTTGTAGCCCTGGTAGAAGGTCAGAACATAACAAGTCTGCCTTGTGGACTGAGAAAAGGCTATACATTTTTGCCGTATTCAACACTAGTGTCATAGAAGCCTTCCAGATTCCCAATACCGCTTCCTAAGCAAACGCCGGTTGCCTCTCGATCAGCTTGACTGCGTGGTCTCCATCCTGCATCATCAAAAGCCATTTCCGCAGCAGCCATTGCATACTGTGTAAATTTGGCCATACGTCGTTCCTCACCGCGTTCCAGCCAGTCTGAATCCTGCCATCCGCCTTCGCTTCTACTACCCTCGGGAACAATGCCAGCAACGGTGCTGGGCAATTCGCGCCATCGAGCAGGTGGATCACGGTCTGCAACACTGACAATGCCGCAGTCACCGGCCAGAAGTCGAGTCCAGGTGCGCCGGATGCCAACACCTAGGGGTGTGATGGCACCGAGGCCTGTGACTACCACACGTCGCATTCTCTAGCCATGTTCCTAGTTGTAGATAGATAGATAGATGGATGTACAGTATGCGGAATGAGAGAGAGGTTGAGTCGCTTCGAATCGTTTGCTGCTCGAGCCAGGTAGAGGGAGGGAGGGTGGAAGGAGAATGGCGCCGGGGACGATTCCCAATCGAGTTGGACGACAGGAGAATCAACGACTTGACGAGAAGAGGGCGAGACGAGACGAGGGTGAGGGCGAGCCGGAAAGACCCACGGTGGCTTGGATTTTGAGGTTGGGTCGAGGCTGGGCTGGCAGGGAATGGGAGAAAGAGATGGTCGGTCATTCACAGATACGCTGCAACGCAAAGAATGAAGAGCTGTGAATGACTGCACTCTGTGCTGAGTGCTGGGAAACTCGATATCCCCATCCCCATCCCAATCCCAATGCCAATCCCACCATACTGTATCTTGGCTCATGGTCTGGGGCTCGACTCGGGCTCGGGCTGTCCCCTGACTACCTAGAACCTTGACCTCGCTAATCTCAAGTTACCCGCAAGCTTGAACCTACTGCACCTGCACCTAGCTACACCTACATTACAATGGGAGAATAGAATATATTCTATACCTAGGTAACATATGACAGGATGTCGATCTTGGTAAGTGGTCGATAATGATGAATGAATCGATTGGCGTCCTGGTGGCCTTCTTCCTCAAAGATCGGGGATTCCAAGATTCGAGGTTCGAGATCCATGAGATGAGATATGTATGTCTATTTTCAGACGAAGCAGGTTGTTCAGACCAAAATTGTCAATACGCGCTACCGATAAGTTACCTATGGTCATGACAATGGGGGAGGTGTTGGTTGCAGTTCCGTCTACCTAGGTACCTATGCTCCGAATGAAATGTGACACTTGGAAATCACTTCGCTTCCTCTCAATATGATTACTTCCCATAAGGTATACATGAATAGCTCCAAGATACTGCTCGATCAGAACTCCACGTAAAAAGACCCTGAGTACGATTCAGCCTGGACCCGAGAAGTGCGCTCGATATATTTGCGTCTACTATCATGATGCTCTCATTGCTCATTAGGGTAGAGAACTTGCTTGTTGACACACTCGCTCACGGTAGCATGTAAAGAAGATTGCTTGGATCATGGTTTGGTCTCCAGATCTCGCTGAGAATCATAATAAGAAGTATGAGCGTCGACTGATAGAAATCGCACTCGCATATCTCACGAAGTAGATATCACCCGGGTTATAATAATAAAATTCAGAGGCGTGATGTTCACATTGCCACGTTATCTCCGGTTACAGGTTGTTGTCGCCTACTAGGCCAAACTACCTAGGGACAGAACTGAGCGACTGTCCGGTTGGTAGCAAAATTGAAGACAAGTACCCTCTCATTCATGAGGAAAGCCCAAGTTGTATCTACACCTGGTAAAGCAACACTGTACTACCCAATTCGCCAAAGATGCAGATTATAAGAAAGGAAATTGTGGAGAAACACCTCGAAGGACCGACGTTGTTCCGGACCTGGACTGGACCGCTACTGTACCTACAATACCGCCTAGCTTGCACCCCTGTCAAAAGATCATGACATCTACGAATCTCGCATAATGCATGCTGCATTCCTCGAACTGTCTTACGGCTACCGATCCTAACCTCAAAATGGCCTCAAAGTCGTGTTCTATGTGTCTTCGGACGATCAGACAGGTATGTTCTTATAAATCCTTTGCTGCAACATCGAGCCGAGTTCGTAAATAACGAAAGCAGGCCCAACCTTTCAGAATCGCGGCATCTTCTCAGCGAGCTTTCACAAATTCTTCCCGTCGACATGTTGAACCTCTCCCCCCGAATGAGCCGCAGCAGTCGTCCATTCCACCTGTGACACCCATAAATGCCGAAGGAGGGTCGAGTATGACCAACGCTCCTATGCCTGTTAGCATGAAGGCTGCGGCAGGATTGCAAAAGGTTACTGGCAAGGCGACGGAGACTTATACTGCGTATGGAGCAACGGAGGCTCTGTACAAGGAATGCGCGCGACAAGCAGATTACTCGATTACTTATAGCCCGGAATCTGAGGAGGAGATGCCCAAAACTGAAGATGGAGAGGATCTGGGTATTGGTGGAGGCTGGTGGCTGACAGGTATGCTTCAAGCTTCAATTGGGGCTTGCGCAGGAGCTGAAAACGCGTATAGAAGCAGGATTGAAACCCACATTTAGTACCTGGTCGCAGGTCACCATGCTACACATGTACCTCCTCTCAGTAAGGCTACGATGCTTCCCAGCACAGTCCGAAAAGCCATGGCAGCAGCATTTGCTAGATCATTTCTTCCACGACGCAGAAAATCGCATGTCAGTATACCACAACATGCACGCCTCAGGAACGCGGAGCAAATACCTGAAGGATCTTTTCATCCAATGGAGAGGTTTACTCGCAGCATACGACGAAGGACTGGTCAAGGGAGATGCTGTACTGGCCGCAGCTATCTGGAGGAATGTTTTTAAGGCCAATGAAGATGTCGACATCAATGCCTTAGGACAGATTGTCAGCTATATGCGAAGAATTCTGAAGAAACTCGACGCTCTGCCAGACGACAGGATCGGACAAGCGACGGCAGAGTTTGGCAGTCCCAAGGCGGAAAGTCCTCTTGTCCGCCAAAAGAGTAAGATGCTGGATCTGCCATTTGAGAAAGCATCCGGGAAAGACTTGCCAGGTGGAAAGCAATCATGATGTTATTGTACCGAAGCAATAAAGTGTAAAGACATAGGCGAGGCTGTAGATTCCTAGATGTAGAAAGCTCCGTCGTGGTAGAGCAGTGGCTACTGGCCACAAAACCCAGCTACAAACAATGTAGCTATGTAAGATATGACCAGAAATATACATAGTACTCAAACCGGACTCAAGCCATGAACTTGCTTAGACTCGTCTCCCACTCTTGCTCCTACTCTTGCTCTTACTCTTCATGTATCACGTTTCAAGATTAGGACCACTGATCTCGCCAGCAGGATACGAGGCCCATCCTGACTCTTGATACAGCTTTGTGGCAAAGATTATGAGGTCTTTTGATTATACCCTCTCCCACATCTCAAACACATATCGCGTTCCATTTTCTTCCTGAATCCCATCGGGTACAGTCTCTCCAGCCCATCTATCCAAGTCTTCCTTACTTCTCCGTTCCCAACCACTCGCCTTGCCATCCTCCCCTAATTTAATCGGAAAGAATGTATCGCACTCAAAGTCGCCCAGGATTCTCGTCAACAATATGCGCTTTGTATCCTTATTCTCCAGCGAAGCCGTATATATCTGAGCCCCTCCAATAACAAACAGCTTCGAATGTGAATTTCCATCCTGTGCAGACTCCGCTGCTTGGTCCAAAGAATTCACCACTATCTTCTGGCCTTCCGCAACTGCCTGAAGATCTCCGCGCGTTATCACTACGTTCGTCCGATCCTTCAATGGACGGAATTTAGGAGGTATGCTATCCCAGGTTTTGCGTCCCATAATCACTGTATTCATGCTCTGCAAATCAGTTAGAAATTGATTGAGGATACTTAGAATGAAGAGAGAACTGACGCCAGGATCCGCGCGCTTGGTGACACGCGCAAAATACGCCATTTCTTTCCTGAGTCCGGTCCAGGGAAGTGTGCCTGCCCGGCCAATTCCCATGTTATTTGTGGCAGCGACGATCAGCGTAAGTTCTCGGGGAGTCATGTTGGGATCGTAAGATAAGGGTTGTGATGCGGAGGGTGTGGACATGCTTGACATCCGTAGGTAGTATCTATCGTGTTTGTGACGCGCTATATATTTATTGTAATATGTTGGCACCGTAATGTGTTGTTGAATTTGGGGGTAGGGACGCGACAACTTAAGGTTCCTCGCTTGCAGTTGGCTAGGTAGGTAGGTATTTACTAGTACTGGTATTCCTATAGGAAGGCTGGTAGGTAAGCTCTTAAGATACCTCTGCTTTGCCCAAAAGCTCGGCCATTGCTTGAATATTCTGCGAACATAGAATCCTGCCTTCCTGGTCTCTTTCAACCGGAGACGTAGGCTTTCGGACCAGTCATGGACTTGGTTCCCAGACTAGTCTTGAAGCAAGCTTTACTATACATGAGCTATTCCAGGCTTGTACTTTTTATTCCAGCAATGCAGGTCTTATTCTACTGCAAGAGCCTTTAATGTCTGCTGGCTTTGGCTTCCACAACCCTATGAGCTATTGGGTAAGTTCGATGGAACCTGACCGTTTAAGCAGGACTATCAGTCATTATCAGAGGAGATGAAGAAGAAAACATATCGTTCAACTAAGGTGACTCTCCCCTTGCTCGTTGGAAACTAATGCGCAGTCTCCAATTGCGTCACTTTGTCTCGAGGCCATCAGTGATATCGTGGCCAACTCAAGCAAAGAGCTGTGCTGTATTGTAATGGCTGTGTCACGGCCCATACATAGGTACATGCATGTTAGGGCACGCATTTAGGACATTTACCAGCCCAAGATTGGCGGGTTAGTGTTGATGGCCATTTTTTCCGTCCTGAAGCCTTCCACGTATACCAGTTAAGCTCTTCATTGCCGATTATGACTCCTTCAGAGCGTTGTTCTGGAAATCGTAGATCCCAGTCCGATTCTGCAACTCACGATCACTCGGTTCATCGTCTTCCACTAACGGAATATCTCGTGTTAGCTTTCATGTCGCTGTTTTCCGGCTCTGTTCTGGTCATGGCAGCGTCACTCTTGCTACTCTTGGAGCACTCCAACATCCCGTCGAATACAGGCGATATCGCAAAAAGGGAAGAAACTAGCAAGGGCGAATCCACCGACCTCCAAGCGACACGGTCCATTCGCACTATGCACTCTGGTCGGCATCAATCTCGCGCGAACTTGTGTTTTATACAATGACTGCTACAGCGCTTTTGAAGCGCCCTCTTGACAAACCGAAGACCCTGCTTGCCAGCTCAAGATGGATCCTTCTTGCGTCGAGAGTGCCGGCCATATGTCCCATACGAAGTCTACCACTCTCGACTGTTCAAGGACTTGCATACATGGATGTGGTGCGGCGTAGTAGCTGGAGTGGACAGCTAGGCTAGAAAGAAGCTGGAAGTTTATTAAGCCAAAGAAGGAGGTTAAATGGTGATAAATGTTGAAATTCCTGTGAGCTGTGGATATATATATATATAGTTGGCCTTGCTCCTTCGAGGGCCGTAATAGACACAAGTGAACAAAACTCAGCAAATATGAATAGTGACTTTCAACCGTTGCAGATCTAGAAAAGCTTAAAATCAAAGACATAACTGAGGTCACGGCCAGCTCCATCAGGTAGAAGCTCGACGATTCGTACGGCCGTAATGTACCTTCCGTACCTAGGTATACTCAGTAGGTAGGGTAGGGTAGGTAGGTGCCTAGGGAAGGGGAGGTATCTAGGTAGGTAGGGAGGTAGGTATAGAAAGGACCTCGGCTCAGCGGGAGCCGGAAGCCGGAATCCTCCGAATGCCGGGCGCAGTCCCGTGCCCCGTCCCCGGTCCTGCTGCTGCACCCCGCAAAATCACAAGCAAGCGTTCCATCGGGATGGAGCTGAGCTGACGGAACGCGGGTCATTCTCGCAAGCAAGCAGAGAGACACAGGTAAGTAAATTGATTATGAGGAGCATAACGGCAAAGGCAATCCGAGGAATGTTAGAGAGTCCCCCTTGAAAAGCTTTCCTATGTTATCCTATCATCTATCAACCCACAGCAATAATATTGTTTACTCGCCAAAGGTCAAACAAAGCAGTTCCCGGATGGATGTATTTGTATTTATATCTGTCTACCGAGTATATCCATATCTGACATGTCCTCCTCCGTTACGCCGAGCTAAAAAGTAGTTTTGGCCATGTACTCGTCCTGCTACAGTACTGGCACCAGCATCAGTCAATACTCAGCTCTAGGCCCACACCTACCAATCCAATCCCCATTCCACTCAAACCAGTCACCGAGGTGGCTGCTTCAGGTCTTACTTGTCCCCATGGGGCAAAGGGTTGGCACGATCCAGTCCCAGCTCCCCTTCCCTTCCCTTTCCCGAGCCGCGGATCAACGCAACGGATGGGTGTTTGGAAACTAGCTTCAACTGTCACTTTACTCTTTACGCTCTTCCTTCTTCATCGACTCTCTTAGATTCTTGCTGTCCTCTTATGATACCTTGAGATAGTACATGAGAGCGTTGTTGAAAACTTCCCCAGATTTGGTGGACAATTAGAAGGGGTAGACACTTAGACTTACTTTCAGCGACGGTCCCGGATCCGAACTGTCAAGAATACCGAGCTCGAGCTCCTCGCAACCCAGGGAAGCTTTTAAGATGTCTGCAAAAACTGTGGGCGGACCAAATGGCAAGAAGCCAACTTCTGCCGCAACGAATTTGATCGGTCTGTCCAGAAATACCGCCTTCAGACTCCTGACTCAGAGACATATGCTCACACAATACAACAGCCGGAGGAGCAGCTGGTATGATGGAAGCTCTTGTATGCCATCCCCTGGGTATGTCGTAAACGCCTCCCCACGACCCTGTCTAAAAATTCTGTTCAGATACCATTAAAGTGCGAATGCAACTCTCCCGTCGCGCACGCGCTCCGGGCGCAAAGAAGCGAGGCTTTGTCACTACAGGTGTAGAGATTGTGAAGCGAGAAACACCCCTAGGACTATACAAGGGGCTGGGTGCTGTAGTTACTGGCATCGTACCGAAAATGGCTATTCGATTCACGAGTTTTGAGGCGTATAAAAGGATGCTCGCAGATAAGGAGACTGGGGCTGTGAGCGGGAAGGCTACATTTCTGGGTAGGTCAATTTCGAAAACGAATGAGATTCAACCACGACTTTCTCTTCGCAATAGCGCTAGTTTTTTGGGTTCACACACTGACGTTGCAAAATAGCTGGTCTAGCAGCAGGTGTGACCGAAGCAGTCGCTGTCGTGACGCCTATGGAAGTGATCAAGATCCGTCTACAAGCCCAACACCACAGTATGGCTGATCCGCTCGATATTCCAAAATACCGAAACGCCGCGCATGCTCTCTATACCGTGATTAAGGAAGAAGGATTTGGAGCTCTGTACCGCGGAGTATCACTTACTGCTTTACGGCAAGGTGTGTGCTCCCGTCGTTTTATATCCCATAACAATAACCCCGCTACCCCGGATTCTGCCCCACTACAGGGCCAATGTACCAGAGCAGACTTCCGGATCGCGAAGTTCTTAGGTAGTGTATTTTGCTGATGAAATGGATAGGATCAAACCAAGCCGTGAATTTCACCGCCTACACAGAATTCAAAGAAATCCTCCAAAGATGGCAACCAGAATACGCAACCGCACCACTCCCCTCCTACCAGACTACACTCATCGGTCTCGTCTCCGGAGCCATGGGTCCACTTTCTAACGCGCCAATTGATACCATCAAGACTCGCCTTCAAAAGACACCAGGACAGCCGGGCGAAACTGCTATTAGTAGGATAACGGCTATCGCGAAGGATATGTTCAGGTGTGTTTACTTGTCTAAGCGAGAGTGAAAGGTGGATTGGCTAATTGGTGGGATACAGACAAGAAGGGTTCCATGCTTTCTATAAGGGAATTACACCGAGGATTATGCGCGTGGCTCCTGGCCAGGCCGTGACTTTTACTGTGTATGAGTACCTGAAGGAGAAGTTGGAGAACAGCACTGCGCCGATCGTTGGGGGAAAGTATGAAGAGTAAACAATATCCGAGAACGGATATGCGAGGCTATTACAAGGAAGAGATGAGATCTGAAACCTGTAGCGAATCTGAAGGGTGTCGAATTCTGAGAGTGGTTGGTGAATAGCAGCATATGATGGGAATCTGGAGATTGCGCATGATTCGGAGTCGCATATTTAATGTATAAGCATTATTGCGCACGGCGTCCGATATATACATGTCACGAAAATTGATACCTTATTGCCCATTGTTATACTCTTTTCTCTTTTAATTGCTACATGAACTCTCTTGCCTCTTTATTTCCTTCCCGGTCTCCTGGGTCGTTCAAAGGCCTTTTTCACTTCCACTTTTGGGTGTAAATCTCCATCGATACTTTCCTCCGAAATGTCTTCTGGTGAACCAGCCTCAATTTTCTTGTCAATCTTCAATCCAGCTTCTGATTCTGCTACCGAGACTGCGGATCGCGAGGATGCTGCATACAGCATTCGCTCCTTGATCTTTGACCCTGATGGGCAGGTATAGATAAATAATATAGGCGCAGAAGAGGATCCATTGTGAGTATGTGTATAGCGGTAGAAAGAGTATCGTGGTTCGGTTGCTGAGATTGTGGTAGGGAGCGTTGAGATATCAGTCGAAGTACTGGACGCCAGTTCCATGGTCTCTGTCGGGATATTGATTTTCTGAACAGTATTAGCGACATGCCCATAACAAAGGGCTTCCAAACACACCAATTGCACCAGATTATTCCCACTCTCAGTGGCCAATCCTTTTAAAGCTTGCACAGCTTCATCACTAATCGGCATACTCACCCCAGAACTGACATGACTCTTCCTCTCATTCATACCCCTTCCCTCTTCAGCTTCCTTCCTCTTGACCTCTCCCAAGCTCTGCTCCTCCTCCGTCAGCGGTGCCGCTAGACCAACATGCTCATCATGCTTCTCAAAACCTTTTGACGTAAGCTCTTCCTTCGTCGTCGTAAAAATCGTTTCTCGAAACCTCTCAATCCCAAGTTCTCGCACTAATGTCAACCGAGTAGATGCAAAGAGCATCTTCTGTCTTACAGGGGCGGAATCGGGAACGTATGTGATTGCGACGAAGGGGGCTGTTTCGGAGCTGGCATAGCGGCGGAGAATGATGTAGAGAGCGACTTTGGGATCTAAGTGAGGTTCTAGGAGAGAGAGATCGTTGGAAAAAGAGGATGAGGCTGGACCGAGGACTGTGAGTGGTGTGAGGGATTCTTTGGTGATGGTGCAGATGAGACCGCGTTGATCTTCGGAGGAGACGAGGGCCTGGAAGGCTGTATGAAGCTCCTGCGAGGCTTTTGTGTGTTAGAATATGGATTTCGCATTGACCAAGAAGGGACTCTCTCTCTGACCTGATATTCCGGACTGCATGATGTCAATTTTGACTTTTGTGAACGCAAATAATACCTTAGGGCGTGTTTGGCTCGTCCTCGCAGTAGTGAGGCTTGAGGAAGATGGTGATGGTCCTCTGGGACTGGGACTGGGACTGGGAATGGCGGGGTAAAACAGGCTTGGCTTGGCTTGGCTCAGCGGAGTGAGGGGCAGAGCGGCGCGTACTGCAGCGGAGCGGAGCGGAGGCCAAGCTCTCGATACCTACCTACCTTAGGGACCCATCCTATCTACTAGCCGGCCCACCTCCAGTTTCGCTCGGGGCTCGCTTACTGTCGGGGAAAGCGAATGTCACAGGCAAGCAAAACTGTCACAGCTCGGCCAAACTTCGGTCATTGGGTTTTGG
>JACBAH010006667.1:0-13122 GCA_014282315.1 Neospermospora avenae | reverse complement strand
GGTGGGTTAGGTAGGTAGGTGGTAGGTAGTAATAGTGGCACGACCTCTCTCTGCCGTCGATGCCTTCCATTCATTCATTCATTCCTCCGCCTCTATCTCCCTCCCTCTCTCTCTCTCTCTCTCCCCAGTTTCGGCCTCTGCAAGCTGTCACCCACACTTACTGCTTTGTTTTGTTTTGTCGGCGTTAAATCCACAAGCCAGACGACTCGTGGAGTCAGTGCCCGTACCTCAGCATCTGTCTATCTATCTATCTATCTATCTATCTTATCTTGCATTTGACTTGACTTGGTCTACACAGCCGCATCTGCTATTGGTCTCTTTGCCGTCTTTGTGCAACCACTTTGCCGTTCCGTCCTGGACAAACAAAGGTTAAGTCAATAAACCTCCTCGATACCGACATCTCTAAAGTCGCCTTGGACGCTCCCGTATCAGTCCCGTGGGAAGCAAGCCCGAGCCAGACCACCATACCTAGCAATCAAGGACCCTGGACATTCGGCCTCATTCGATTGCAGCGGCATTTCTTCTCCAGAGCTCACATCGGAGTTGATGCAACCACACAGCGCCCCATAGCCAGCTTTAGCCGAGTCCACGCTGGCGATAATTGGAACAGAAGCAGACCTTGTGTGGATTCTCTCCTGCACCTCGTCGCTGCAATTCCGTCAGGCCTGTAGATCCCCAGTCACGGATCCATTTGTCGTTGGTCATTGGAAAAGCCGCAAGTGCGAACCGACCATTCTCACCCTTCCATTGCCACGAACACTCTGCTCTCACGCCAGGAACACGACGAAGAAGAAGAAGAAGTATTGAGACACCTCCAGGAAGTAATGCCAACTCGAGAATTTTGGACATCACCCGTACATATTTCTTTGGCATCCAACGATGCGAAGTGAAGCAACGATTCATGAACAACAGCCTCTTGTCATGCCAGCCGCCCCTCCATCTGCCAGTGCTGGAGCCAATAGTGGGCTGAACAACGGAGAAATTGGTATGTGATCATGGCGTACATTCCGGTCTTGCAATCAATATTCAGATTGTAGACCACCAGCATCTCTCGTTCATATATATTTGCACATAAAAGTAAGATCTAATTCGCGGCTACAGGTAGCAATGCCAATCCCAAAACCACCAACAATTTCCCCCCTCCAAAAACCGACAAGCCTAGACCTCACATATGCGGAACCTGCCAAAGATCTTTTGCTCGATTAGAACATCTCAAGCGTCATGAGCGCTCACACACAAAAGAGAAGCCATTCGAATGTCCCGAATGTGCAAGATGTTTTGCCCGCCGCGATCTGTTACTACGACACCAGCAGAAGTTACACATGACTACGACCCCTTCCTCGAGGCCTAGGAACCGCAGAGAAAGTGCTGCAAGCAGCACTGCTGGCCCAGGCAGAGTACGCAAGAACTCAGTTGCCAATGGGCACGGAGCAGCAACCATGAGGCCGCGGGCGAACACAATCAGCCATGTTGATGGAGCTCATATGCAACTAATGGCCGCTGCGAACGTCAATGTTGCCCGTAGTGGTGTCGCTCCCTCGCACAGCCGACATCCTAGTCTTGCTGGTCTGCCAATGCAGAATGAATATCATTTTGGTGGGATGTCTGCGGCCTTGGGTCAGCGAGGCATCAGCAATCATGGACTGCCCAAATTGGAAACTCACAGCTTCCATAATCTTGATTTTGGGGGTGGTCTGAGAACGGCGCCCGTCGCCGGGGGTTTCAACCCAGATTTCGATTTTGAGGGTCTGTTATTCGGGCCAGGTTCGACTATCAATCCCAATGCTCTCCATTACAATGATTCCCCACAGTCAATGGCAATTGATGGCGCTTCTCCGTACCACCAAGCCTTCCCGGACATGTCAGCCAGCCAGACTTTGGAGGAGAACTTTGATTGGATGAGTGGCTTCCAACACCAGATGTCATTCCAAGACGGTAATGAGAATGCAATTGATGGGTCGTCACCATCTGCTATTAGCACGGCAAGCCAGAGCGGCATCAGCGAAGTCATGCTGGATGGGTCTAACAATCCTGCAACATCCTCGGCCTCAATGTGGCAGCAATCGATGATGGCACCGCCTTTGATGAATTCCAATCCCTTTGCCATGGATCTCAGTAACCAAGGATTCCATGACTTGATGAATGGTGGCCCAATGTCTCCCCACAGCCTTTCACAGAAGCCGAATGATGCATATTTTTCGACTCCCCCACCATCCATGAGCTCACTTAGTCCCTCTGTTATGCCAGGTATAACAAACCAGGGCTTCCACCCACCAATGAATCTCGGTCCTGAGACGCCAATGTCTATGAATGGGAGCATGCACTCCACTCTACCTTTATCTACCATTACGGATGCCACCCGTCAAGCTCTTGTGGCTGCACTCGCTCAATGTGCCCCATTCGGCGGGCGAAAGTACTCTTTCTCGGCAACTACCAGTTCTCCTTTGTCCCCCCACTTTGCTGGCCGGTCGAATAGTATTAATGACACTACTCGCAACCTCCCAAGTAAGTTTGCTTTGTACCGTCTGCTAGCTTCCTAAAACCTAGGAATGCTCTCCTTACTATCATATGCACCAAGTTTTCATCGGCGCCTGCTAATGTTCACAAGGTACCCACGATCTTCAACGATATGTTGGGTCTTATATTCGCTACTTTCATCCTCATCTACCTTTCCTCCATATCCCTACCCTCTCCTTTGATGTCCCAGCCTACTCGAATGACGGCCGAGGAATTCCTGGGCTGGTAGGCGGGCGCGGATGCCTCATACTATCCATGGCTGCCATAGGTGCCCTCTATGAGATGGAGCAGGTGCAGTCGAAGGATCTATTCGATTCGGCCAAGAAGATGATTCAATTGTACCTTGAAGAGAGGCGAAAGGCCGATGTGAGGAAGGCAGATCACCGAAAAGCGGGTGTTGATCACGGACCCAGGCTTCCCGAAAACTCAGTCCATACTCCAGTTTGGCTTGTCCAAGCCATGTTGCTGAATGTCGTCTACGGTCACAACTGTGGGGACAAGACAGCTGGTGATATCGCAAGCACTCATTGTGCCGCCTTGGTCAGTCTGGCTCGAGCAGCAGAACTTTTGAAACCACAATCTGGGCATGTTCAGAATCAACAGGACGTGCATATGAGCGACGAGGGCATGTCGGACGATTGGAATAATGCCGGGATTAAAAGCGAAATGCAAGACGAACAACAAGATTGGTTCAACTGGAAAAATATGGAAGAGCGCAAAAGAACCCTTTATGCAGTCTTCATACTCTCGAGCCTCTTGGTATCCGCGTATAACCATACCCCAGCTTTGACAAACTCAGAGATCATGTTAAACCTTCCATGCGACGAAGAATTTTGGACTGCGGAGACCGCCCAAAGCTTCTACGCAAAGGGTGGTGCGTTAATGGCCGATCACAATCAAATCAAGTTTCACGAAGCGTTGGGTGAACTCTTGCGCTCTAGCGAAAAACAGCAGCAGCAAGGATACGCAGAAGTCGGCAGTGAACTTCGTCCCAGTACGTTCGGCTGCCTTGTGCTTATCAATGCTCTTCACAACTACATTTGGGAGACTAGACAGAGGCACCATAATAAGGTATGGACCAACGAGGAGACTGAGAAGATGCACCGGCACATTGAGCCAGCGCTTAAAGCGTGGCAGGCTGCTTGGGCCAGCAACCCCCATCACAGTTTGGAGCGACCAAATCCCTATGGATTTGGACCTATATCTGCCGACAGTATTCCTCTCCTCGATCTTGCCTACGTCCGCCTTTTTGTGAACCTATCACGTTCTAAGGAGAAGTTCTGGCAGCGTGATTGGGATGGAATGGCGGAGGAGCTATCACGTGGGAGTGAGATCATACAGCACGCACAGCACTCTCCAGGCTCCAACTCAGAGTCGACTGAACCATCTGATAATTCTGCCACTAGTTCAGTCTTTATTGATTCTCCGCCCACCTCAACTTCCTCTCCTGATTTTAAAGCCACCGGAGCACTTGTCAATGGTGCTCATGGAACTTCTCAACCTGTCTCATCTTCCAAGCGAGAACGTCATTTGAGGAAGGCTGCATTCTACGCCGCCGATTCGCTCTCGATGTCCGACAAGCTCGGTGTCACATTCGCCGATCACACGTCTCGGGAACTTCCTTTGCAATCAGCAATGTGCGCTTTCGATTGTGCACAGGTTCTCGCTGAGTGGGTTGCGACGGTCCAGGAGCGAGTCGGACGCTATCTCGGCATTTTAGGAAAGGACGATATTGACTTTGGTCAAGTCCCAGGTATCATGTTGCTAGAGGAAGAGGATTGCAAGCTGCTCAGCAAAATCGAAGAAGTCTTGTCTGGTGCGGAGTTAAAGATGAAGTTCGATCTTGCAAGCGTTGGGACGATTGCACAGAGAATCCCTGGAGCCGACAATTGCGGCTACGGAGGCAAGATTCTGAAATTGACGGCCTACATGCTAGATAGAGCTGCCATCTGGCCTGGTGAGTTGGGCAAAGTCTTATTTGTGAGAAGGTGGCTAATGGAGTCTAGTTACGCATCTCATGGCACGTAGTTTGGAGACCCAGGCCAACCACATGAGAGTTCGTGCAGAAGAGTCTGTGTCCCAGCGTGAGTAGGGTCAGTACCTGGCCTCTCTCAGGGGACGAGACAATAGACGCCGAAGACGGGTTCGGTTCGCCTATATTTAAAGCATAGCTGTACAGAAATCGTCATGTGAACAGCATAAGCGGTGTATCCAGCCTCCGCGGTGTGCACTTTTCATCATGAAACATGAATGCGGACTATTTCTTGCGTTAGGACAGCCAGCGGTAGTGCCTGGTGCCCGACGTACCTCTAGGCTTTCACGGTTTTACGATTCGACCACGACATTTTTCATGAACCACTTCAACACGACGCCAAAGTCTCCCCCTTGTTATGATCAGACGCGGTATGGAATTTTAAGCGATCACCGCGTGATACGATTTTTCTCCAACGGCCACTGACCAGTTCGCCATATAAAAATATATAATCATACACCTACAAAGGTTTGATCACGAGAAAGTGGCAACCTGTCAAAAGCCAAAGCCGCGGATTGGTTTAGGAATATTGCCTTCTCTATGTTGGATTTTTGCTCTGCATCTGAATGCTGGAGCTGTGCTATTTTGCAAGGCACTGTTTAGTTTACATGCAAGGACAGATTTGCTTGGAGTGGTGGAACGGACCTCGCGACACAAAACGGCGTGAGGGAGGATGGAGTTGTTGGTCTTGCACTGCCTACCTTGACGATTACGACGAAACACTTCGGGGCGTTGTGAAAAAAATGGGAAGGTGGGTTAAGCGTCTTGAATCTCGCGATACAAAAATACGAAGATTAGAAAAACGATGACGAAGAATCGAAGGAAGCAAGTGGCGTGCGGAAGGACTTCAACACCTGCTTGCCATATGGAGATTGGGATGAATGGCCTTTGTAGCAGGACATGCGATATAGCTATCAGCACATATAGTCAGTGACTTATTCACTTTGCTTACCAGCTTTTACCAGCACTACAGCAAACGAATGAAGAAGCCTCACGAATGGCCATCCCACCATCATCTGCTCCATTCTTGCTCATCGCAATCAACGCTCAATTAGGTATCAATGGCCATATTGACAAGTATCCGCGTGAAATACTCTAAATATGCATCAATCACATCTCATTCCATGACATTCTCATATGCGAGCTTGTTCGCTTTATGCTGTACATGGAACAGATGATTGAAGAGCGATGCTACTCTGTGGCGTACTTTGCAAGGCCTTCCGTGTGCTCAGCTTGCATGTCTTCATCTTTGGTGCTTCGGAAAGCTGGGGAATCAATGTGCCGCGAGCCTGCCTGCATCTGACACCTGGAAAGTTCCGCCTCGCTCTCCACTATGTGATCGCTGCGATTCCCGTGTGTCTGGCTGAACATTGCGACTTGCAGGCGGGCAGATAGGTGGGAAGTCCTGCATACATGCATGAGGCTGCAAAGGGAATTGCCCGAGGACCGAATTTATCATGCTGAGCGGCTGCCGGCCGTCAGCTGAGTGATCTTTGAGGAAGAATTACTTACTAGTCTCGCTCTTGTTACATGATTGAGTGCAGTTGTGTCTTGCTCTTCTTGTTTTGTATTCTGATATCCGAGAATGTGTTATGGTTTTCCAGAAAATCGTGTCAAAACCTACGGAACGTGGAACAATAGCCAGGCTGGATTTCTGAACTACAGTAAAAGCACGACAAATGCCTCTCCTGTCCGTACATCCTGTACCGTAGTGGGGTCATCAAGGCTGAATGCATGGAGGCCATTGCTTTCGTGTGACTGGCTAGTAGGCTGACGGAGGGGTAGCTTGAGGGGTCATTCTTGTCTTTTGGTCTTGCTTCTTAGAGATCCCGATCCCGATCGTGATGGTTCTGTTGTCGTTGTGTGTTTGGATTGAGTACAGTTTCGTTTGCCCGAGATTACGCAGAGACTTTCTTTACTGGCTTCTCAGCTTCAGTCGTGCCTTGCTGTGAGGCTGTGAACTATGAGAGCTCCGAAGGCTGGTGGTTCCCTTCGTGAGCTGAGAACTTAGGATGGAGGGGTAGATGCTAGGCTATGGTGTTGTGTAACCACCCTACAGTTCATCTTGGCTCTGGCTTTGGCATTGTGCGAAGCTGTGTAACGAGTATGGTGAAGTCTGACCGTAAGCTGAGCTGGAAGAACAGATCGGGTGGGCTGAGATGGCTACAAGGCTTGTTCGATGGAGTTGGGAATCATGTTCTCCGGTGCTCGATGTTGCGATTTTAGATGGATACATAGAGGCTGGCTTCTCCTTTAACAAGATCGTAAGGACAGGAACATTGTAGACGGTAGCTGAGTGTTTTCTGAACGAAGAAACACAATATTTACCAGATTGATGAAGTTGATTTATCACCTTCATCTCGAATTCGCCTCGTCTAAATTTGATTTGTTCAGGAGCAAAGATCATTCAGTGGCTTGAGACAGGAAGGGTCAGCAGCTTACTTTGACTGACACATATTACTCTGTCAACCTTTCTTCTTACCGTTCTTGTCTTCCCTCTCTTCAAATGCTCACTCGAGTGTTCATCAGCCTACGACTTCTTCGTTCGAAATACACTTCCGAACTCCAAATTTCCGCTGCCGGTCATCAAGGTGTCCGTTCGGTCACGAATCGCCTCTTCACTATGAGTTCCACCAGATTGTCAACTCGAAAGATAGGTAGGAAGTTCATAGTCGCTTGCGATGGTAAGTACACCTGTCCATGTCGTGCAATTCGTTTCTGACATCATCTAGGAACATGGCAGGTACGTGATTTGAAGAGAATCTCATAATGGCGAAAGTATGACTTAACCAGGGAAATAGAACAGCGACATGGGTGTCGACACCTCACCATTCTCACCACCCAAGACCCAAATCCCCACAAATGTAACCCGTATTGTCAGAGCCCTCAACCATCGAGACGAGAACGGGATCACTCAAATTGCTTTCTACCAGCGTGGAGTCGGGACCGATAACCTCGAGGACAAACTCGTCGGCGGTCTTACTGGCAATGACATAGGAGAGCATATTCGTGAAGCCTATGCATTTCTCGCGAACAATTTCAACCCAGAAACTCAGGCAGATCTGAACGATGAGAGTAAGGCCCGAGATGATATTGTCATACTAGGATTTTCACGTGGTGCTGTGAGTTCAGATTCCTACCCGCTTTTGTCATTTGATCTAGTATAAGATCCAAAGACGTGTCTCAAGATCGCTATATCTTAACGATCGATGTCTTCGGATCACAAATCTTGGATCTCGAAATTTTGTAAACCCAGCGCTGACTTTGATGGAGTATACCGCCAGAGCTATCGCCTCGCTGATCAGTGACATTGGATTGCTGACGAAGAGGGGAATGGAGAACTTCTGGGCTATCTTTGGGGACTGGATGAGACAGGATGTGGAGGGCGAGCAGTGCAAATGGTTCTTAGCAACTTATCCGGACGTAGCGAAGAGCTTCCAGGCTGCTCATGGTGGGAAGAAGATCGCTTTCACGGATAAGGAGTATAGGGAGACTCTGATCAGTGTGAGTCTCTGGATGATTAACTGAAAATTAGCCCAGGCTGATTATCATCAGCGTGGCTTGACACGATGGGGGATGCCAGTTAGAGCAGTTGGTGTTTGGGACACAGTTGGTAAGTCTACCTGAACGCCGTTACGAAATTGAAATTTATTGACGATAATCAATAGGATCTCTGGGAGTGCCGCTACCTTTCAACAGCAAGAATGTCAAACCTTTCTCGTTTGTCAACACCAAGGTCGCCAGAGCTGTACAACATGCTTTTCATGCTCTATCTATCGACGAACATCGTGGCCTCTTCACCCCAACTTTGTGGGAACACCCAACCGAAGGCTCAGATCAAAAAGTCAACATCCAACGATTGAAACAAACCTGGTTTCCTGGAACACACTCTAATGTTGGCGGATCTTATCCCGACGCGGGAACGTCAAACATAACCCTGGCGTGGATGATCTCGCAACTAGAAGAGCATGATGGTGGAATCCTCTCCTTCAGTTCAGACTACCTCAACTACGTACAGGATCTCAACAATCAATTCTATGTCTCGGAGAAAGAGCCTGTCCGCCCCTGGGGCTTCGGCAAACTTTACGACTCATCCATGATCACTGATCCCGTCTCACTAGTCACGTCCCTGAGTCCCATCACGAGGACGCCCGGAAGGTATCATCGCATCAATACCGAGAACGGACAGCAGACAAAAGTTCCTCTGCAAGGAACTGGGGAGTCAATTCATCGTTGTGTGCGCGCGCGTATCGATGGCGGCGGAAAAGGTCCAGAAGAGAATGTTAATGATACACTCTTGGAGAAGGCGTTCACGCTGGTGAAAAAAGCGGCAGGCTTCCACCCGGGCAATACAGAAGAGGGTCTGTTTTACAGGAGTCCTGCTCTGAATAACTACACTCTCGTCAAGCCACCCGCTCTGAACAACGTGAAGGACCCTTCTGGCTTGGCAGGAGTGTACTGGAAAGGCAAAGATGGCTTGGGTGACTTGCCGGAAGATACGCTCGGGAAAACGGAGATTAGATTGTTAGAGAGGAGTGTTTCGGTCTTGCAAGCAAAGACTTAACAAGTTGACGACCAGAGGAGATATTTCGGGTTTTTTGCTGTTACTTCGTAAGGGAATTTGCTTGTCTGGTATTGAACTAAGCGAGAATCAATATCAGAGACGAGTCGTATATCGAATGTGATTTTCAGGAGGCGTGAAAAGGTTAATGGAAGAAGAGACAATCTTCTTTAGTCGAACTTTACACACAACAGCATATGGCCATGGGAAGAGATACAGCGGTTGTTATATATTGACCTTTCAAAGCTGGGATTTACAACATGTCTGTTTGCTTGACAAGCGGACAGTGCTTGAAATCGATAAACTCAACGTACATTATTCTGACGACGATTTTCCATTCGTTAGATTTTCTGAGGTATTTGGACAAGAAGAAGTTCTTGCGAATACCTTATCACATCATCTAAATGCCATACTTTTCCCGCCACGCAGTCTGGCCCTCCCTGGATAATACTTATTCTACCTGGTTTGAGAGACAAGAGAAAGATAGAAGTTGAAGACGCTGATAATGTGTATCTGAGCGCGTTCCAAAGCGCATATGCAATATATGTATCCAATCCCAGTACCGTCCAGTCCAAAGGAAGGACAGGTGACAGACATACATTCTACCCAACATTCGCAAATACGCCCCTCGTCTTAAAAGAATATACCATCCCAAGAAGGCTTACATTGCTGTATAAGCCCATATCTGCCGTTTAACGCCAAACTCCTTGATCCAGAACAAATCCGTATTTGCGGTTTCATGATACAGTCCCAACTTCAGCACCAGCAACTTTCTTTCCAACCGCTCATTCTCCAGCCTCTTTATTTTCATCGCCAACTTTCGAATCCTCCACAGCACCGGGCTGCTGTTCCTCAGCGACAAATTTCTCAAGAGCCACCAAGAAATCCGCCGTCAACTTCTGATAACTTCCCGGCAAACCACCTTTGATAAGCGGCATGAGGGCCCGATTACTCCAGACCTTCCCAGTCATCTCCAGAACGCACCCCTCTCCTTCCGTAGCGGGGTCATGTACCAGCCAGGTGGTAACACTCTGCACACCCATTGGAGCGTGTGTAATGCTTACTATGCCATTCGCAATGTGCTGCACACTGGTCTCGTAGATTAATTCATTAGGGACGAAACGCTTGATCCAACCGCCCTTCCAGTGTCCGCCTTGGTCCTGCACACCTTCCACATCTGCTTTGCCATCTGAATATGTCCCTTGATGCTCGACGATGCGGTAGACGGGAAACTCTGAGATGGACCCTGAGGCTATCGCGGGTGGCTTGTGCGCATCGGGTACCGTAGTATAGAATTGTGCTGAGGTTGATGGGGGAAGGAGGGTGTAGGTTATTTTGGACGGGTTCAGGTCTAGGATCTTTTCGTCGCTGTGGAGAAGGGATACGACTTTGGCTTTCGTGATTTCAGGCGAGAGGGTCGTTTTGGTTTTGACTTCTGTGGTGGTAGTGAGGACTGTTTGAAGTTAGTTGCTTTATATGCCTTGTGAGTTAATTAACTTACAAGACATGGCCACGGGTCGAGAGTTGCAAATTTGACCAGAGATGAAAGGTTAAATTAAGTAGATGAGAGTGGTAAAGAAACGTAATAAAGGATGATGCTGCTTCTGAGAGGGACGGAGGCTTCGAGCTGCTTCAAACCAATGTAGGTTTGTGCTAAAGCTGGGATGCTAGTCCGGGAATTGGAAGATAGTTCGGTCCGACAAAAACCAAAGTAATGGGAATTGACTGGAACAAAGGGGAGTAACACTGATACCTGTAATTATGTCTACTGAAGTGAAGTTCGCTCGCGAAAGAGCTGAAATCTCTTCCATCAGTAAACAGACCGAGCGGGGCGCAGCGATTGTATTCGTGGCTGCATAATGTAAGTGTCACGATCTGCTCTCCTCATCCCGAATCGCAGATATTTGCGTGTGCAACAAGTTGAGTGCAATCAGGAGAGGGAGGATGGAGGGAGGTGAACGCCTGTGGAAACGATGTCGGTGATGGTTTCTGGAGATGCTGAAGATTGTGCTTGAGCTTCCAAGCCCGGAGAAGTCTCCGACTTCCAAAGCTATGTCAATTGCCGAAAGGAAGTGCTACAAATTTCTGTCCAAGAAAATCTTCACAAAGACCAAGGTAAAATTAAATTAAATCAAAGGTAGTACGAGTAGGACGTACCACAATGGGCTTGCAAATGTTGCAAATGCAATGCGATCCAATCAAGATCGGGACGTTGGAGAAGTTGGGAAACAGCACTGACTTCGAAGCCTCACGTAAGACTTTACCAAGATCCATCAATCACTTATAAAAATTAGTGCAATGCTAAGTATTCCTCATGCTGATTTCTCAGTCGTTTCTCCGCCTGGAGATTTCCTTGATACGGATATGTCACGTAGCATTCATAAGACTAAATCCCCGTTTCGAGCGAGATCATATACTACGCCGAGATCAGACGTCAGCTATTTCTATCAAACATCTCTGCAGACCTTAGAAAGAGACTATACCTAGGAACTAAGAAATAGAACACCGAGGCAGGCTGGTATCCAGCTACTCTCCTTCTAAAAAATCAAGTCGCCCAGTGGCTCCTGCAGTCTCTATTAAAGGGGGGGTGGGGGGAAAACAAAAAGCCTTCCCGGCTTCTTAGTATTTTTTAGAATCCCGTCCACTGGTGATTCCATCTTTATTGCACTGTTTAAAGTCGGAATCGTCCTTTGACCGTCCTCTGACCATTCCTTACCAATTAAATAGCCCTGCCATTGCCTCTGTGGTACACAGAGGACGAGTGGACTTCATATTGAGAAGTAGATGATGAAAGCAAGTTAAACCTGAGTAGCCAAAATCTGAACATGTATATTTGTCTTCACACTCCTAACAGAAGGCCTTATATCCAAGATAAAATTTCCAACACTCTTGAACTATCGTAGTCTATAACATTAGAGCACTTATCTGTCACATCCATAGATATACATATTAGGCCCGGCAGTGTAACAATAATATTTCTCCTAGTCGTAACCCCAGCAATAGTCGCAAGCCATTGGGCCATCAGTCCCTCTCTGTTGATATCATTAGCCATGTTTCCAAAATGAGCTACTCAGTGAAGGACTATCAACAGCTCTAAATGCTACTCTTTCTAGGAAACGGTAGTATTTTGCTACAAAATTTTTGAATATACAAAAGTGCGTCTCAAGACTGGATTGTAATAAAGACTACGAGCTAAGGAGTCCGAGCTTATACGATCTGAAATTAATGGAACATACATTATAGCCAGGGATAGGCGTGCAGCTCAAAGCTTTCTTTCCGAAGCAAGTTAGCATATGTACTAATCTCTCCCGGGCCTGCTTGAATGACTTACTTTTTTTTCGCAACAATGTGTCCCCGGGGGTTTATGCCAATTCGTAGAATGACAGATGCATGGACCACCGTTGGGGTTCTCGGCGCAACAGCGAACACCAGGGCATACAATGGTGGTGGGAGGTGCTCTCTTGGAGCCTCTCACAGATAGGTTCTCTACAGCGTTATCGGTTGGAACTGCCGCGAGGCCAGAAATGTAGCCGCTTACAAGAAGAAAGGTCATAAGTAGTCGGGCCATAGTTATCTTAATGATGGTGAGTGTAAGAATAGGTTTGTCGAAAGGAAGTGTAGTCGTAGTATATATAGTCTGTTCTAAACATCGCAATAAGTGCTCTTTACCTAATGACCTAATCTCCAACGAAAGTAAATTAATAGAATACTTTAATCGTAGGGTCAGGACTATCACCCTCCTGTAGAGCTTCGCGTTAAGATAGAGTTTACTACTATAGAAACTAAGAAAATAGTACTTTCCCCCCTCTAATTACTTGTAATAGTAGGCCGAATGCTTGAACGTAAGGCGCTAAGTGGCTACCCACCTTACTCTGTTTCGAAGTATAAGCCAAAGTGTGACGACTGGAGGTTTCTTCCTTATTGGTGGAAAACACTAAGTGCTAAGCGAGATTACCCGAGTAGAGTTTGGGGCCCCTTTTCATGTATATACTTCCCTTTTCTCTCTACTTCT
>JACBAH010006666.1:0-13106 GCA_014282315.1 Neospermospora avenae | reverse complement strand
AGTATCGCCTCGGATAGCTCTATAGCTAGCAGTGCTCCTTCGATCACTTCTTCAGCCAGCAGTGCGCCTTCGATCACTTCTATAGCCAGCAATAGTGCCTCGGATAGTTCTATAGTCAGCAATAACCCTTCGATCACTTCTTCAGTAAGCAGCAGCGCCTCGGATAGCTCTGTAGCCAGCAATAGTACCTTGGATAGTTCTATAGTCAGCAGTGCTCCTTCGATCACTTCTCCAGCAAGCAGTAGCGCCTTGGGTAGCTCTATAGCCAGCAGTGCCCCTTCGATCACTTCTTCAGTAAGCAGTGTAACCTTGGTTACTTCTACGCCTAGTCTTACCGACTCCGATATCTCCGTGGCTACCAGTGCCCCTTCGATCACTTCTCCAGCAAGCAGCAACCCCTTGGAGACTTCGATGTCAATTGGAGTCTCCACCTCAAACACTTCTCCTGAAAGCATCATCGCCTCAGATACTTCTACGTCCACCTTCCTTGACTTGGACAGTTCGATGGCCAGTTCTGCGCCTTCGATCACGTCCACGACAAATAGTCCAATCAGCTCAGATACTTCAATTGTCATCGATATCACCTCCAGCACATCTCCAGAAAGCAGCATTGCGCCAGCAACTTCGGTAGCTAGTACTTCGCCATCGAACACTTCTACGGCAAATGATGTCCTCACTTCAGACACATCAATGGTCAATAATGAGCCCGCGAGCACTTCCGCAGCCGGGAACACGTTGTCATCCAATACTGAGATAATTAATTCACCTTCGGCCACTCACAGCAATACCTTTTCGGCTATTACACCGTCCAACAACGACCCTACAAATATCGTCACGGCATCTAATGGGAATAGTATCTCGGCCAGCAGCATTTTGTCGGGCACTACTACGGCTGGTTCCAGTCTCCCGAGCGATTCCACATCTATTGTCATTTCCTCGATCACCTCCGTGGACACCGACACATCTTCAATGACTCCGACATCTAGCGAACCACCTTTGATTTCTGCTACTCCTTCAGAAACCGGAATATCCTTCATTACGTCCAGAGGAACTGAGAGCTCTTTGAGTTTAGCTACTGAAAGTGATAGTCTCACGATCGTGCCAACAGAAAGCGAAACCTTAGTTACACCTACAGAGGGCAATACTCTCACGATCATGCCAACAGAAAGTGCCACTTCAGTGTTACCCACCGCCACGCAGGATGATAACCTGACGATCGTGCCAACAGAGAGTGCAAACCCCTCACTTATACCCACAGCTACAGAGAGCGGTATTCTCACGAGCACACCAGTGACCATCGAAACGCCTGTCAGTACGCCTACAGAAAGTGGTAGCTCTTTGAGTATTCCTACGGATAGCAATATTCTCACGACGCCAACAGCCATCGAAACGCCTCTTGTCACGCCCATAGAAAGTGCCAGCTCTTTGAACTTTTCCACAGGAAGCGATACCATCACGATCGTGCCAACAGAAAGTGCAAATTCCTCACTTACACCCACAGCTACAGAGAGTAACATTCTCACGATCACGCCAATAGTCATCGGAGCGCCTCTTGTCACTCCGGCAGAAAGTAGTACTCTCTCCATCGCCACCGACACCGTACCAAATACTGCCCCGGCTGGCAACACCATCCCGAGCTTCACTACCTCTAGTGCGATCCCTCAGAGCAATTCTGTGGCGAATCCAATCCTATCCATTACCCTCGGGGTCGGTGTTGTAATACCAGCACCGATATTTACTGAACCCGACTTTCCTGCCACGAATTCCAACCCTTCTGCCACTCTTGGGGTCAGCGATGGACTATCCACAAGCGATGAAACGTCCATACCCGCACTCAGTGATTCAGCCTTGATTACTCCTACGATTTCTGTCCCCTCTATTACTCTCGGGGCCAGCGATGGGCAATCCACAAGCGATGGGACATCGGAATCTGCACTGAGTGGATCAACCTCGGGCACTCTCATGTCGAGCGCTCCCACAGCCAGTGGAACCTTCTCGCCTCCTTCTAGTACTCCATTACCGACTACGGGCAACGATGGGACATCCAGGTTCGCAATAAGTGTACCCACCTTGATCATTCCAACAACGAGAACTCTCATAGCCAGCGAAAGTCCTTTACCGGATCCAGGCAGCGACACAGCCCCGGGTACCAGTATTGGAAACCCTTTCACTACTTCGATCATTACACCCGTTGCTAGCAGTAGTGATTCCTCCTTGGTTACTCCCACGGTGAACAATCCCATTGCTAGCGAAACTTCGACTGTTCCTGGCAATCCTTTACCGACTACAGACAGCGAAATAGCCTCGGCTACAAGTATTGCAACTCCCTCGAGTAGCTCGACTTTTACACCTGTTGCTATCAGCAGTAGTACTTTCTCGTCGACTGTTAATCCACCATCCTCGGCCATTGATACTGCTGGGATTGAATCGAGCAGAACCTCACAAAGCGTCAACTCGAGTCAAACAGTCTCGGCCACTGCATCTAACGGGAGCAATATCAATGTCCCGTCAACTGCTCCCTTTCAGACGCTCCCTGTCCTTGACAACAGTACACCCTCTGCTACAAGCAGCCAAATACCTTCGGCCACAAGTGCAACGACTCGCTCAAGTAATAGCGAACCCAGTTCGGCTACATTAGGCGAAACGCCCTCTACTATCAGCCTCGTACCACCTCCGGCCATCGTCAGTTTCACAGCCCCGGCAATTGTCAATAATCCACCTGCGCCCATCCTCAGTTTTACATTCCCGGCAATTGTCAATAATCCACCTGCACCTATCCTCAGTCCTACACCCCCGGCCATTGTCAATGACCCACCGGCGCCCATCCTCAGTTTTACATTCCCGGCAATTGTCAATAATCCACCTCCGCCCATCTTCAGCAACACACCTCCAGCCGAAGTCAGTTTTACGCCCTCGATGTCCGCGAGTGATATTCTCTCCTCCGTGCGCAGTGGAGTCGCCTCGACCATAGCGAACAATCAGGCCTCTGGTAAAGTTTCATCTTTTGTTGTTGGTAGCGAAACAACCTCGACTATTTCCGACTTTACACCTTTGACTACTCTTGGCACCCAGCCACCGGCTACTGGAGGGACACCAACGCAACTTCTTCCTGACAGTGATACCCTTTCAATCGTATCCACGGTCAGCAATGGGTTCTCATTCCCCACCAGGTCTAGTAGCAGTCCCGCAAATAATGCCACTCCAAGTAATATCCCCTCGAACACTGTCACAGCTAAGATCACCACCACAATCATTGCTAGTACCAGCGGGACTCTCTTGAGTGGTATTGGTACTAGTGGAATTCTCTCCATCACATCTATCATCGGCAACACGCCCTTAAATACTGGCACCGAAGTCTCCTTAGTTACTGCCATTGCCAGCGACCCTCCGTCGGCCACTTCCACTTCCTCTAGAACATTCCTAACGACCACAACTACTCATCCAGCCGACTTCTTTTCGATTGCTCCATCAAGTGTAAGACCAGGAGTCAAACCAGTTGGGGGCGAACAAACTGTGTCCGTTACTGTCCTCTCGACGAGGGTCATAACACTTCCGTCTGGCACTGTCGGTTTTACCTCCACCCTCCCAGCAGTCGGTACGACACCAGGAGTCGTGATAATCGGAGTTCAAGCCACTACCACTATCACTAGCCTCTCAACAAGGGTCATAACACTTCCGTCTGGCACTGTCGGGTTTACGTCAACCCTTGCATCAGTTGGCACGACGCCCGGAGTCGTGATAGTCGGCGTTGGAATCACTACTACTATTACTGTCCGCTCAACAAGACTCATAACACTGCCATCTGGATCTATCGGTTTTACGTCAACCCTTCCCTCCGTCGGTACGACACCAGGAGTCGTGATAATCGGAGTTCAAGCTACTACCACTATCACTGGTCTCTCAACAAGGGTTATAACACTTCCGTCTGGCTCTATCGATTTTACGTCGACCCGTCCACAAGTCGGTACCACGCCAGGAGTCGTAATAGTTGGAGTTGAAGTCCCTGCCATTTCAACAAGCTTCATACCTTTACCATCTGGATCGGCTGGTTTCACCTCTACCCGCCCACCAGTTGGTACTACACCAGGAGTCGTAGTAATCGGAGTTGAAGTCACTGCTACTATAACTGTCGTTTCCACAAGCTTTATATCCCTGCCATCTGGATCAGCAGCCTTTACCTCGACTCGTCCATCAATTGGTGCTACACCAGGACTCGTAATAATCGGGGTTGAAGTTACTGTCTTCTCGACAAGCTTTATACCCCTGCCGTCTGGATCAACTGCCTTTACCTCAACTCTTTCGCCAGTTGGTGAAGCATCAGCGGTTGTGGTGGTTGGCGTTGTAGCCACTCCAACTGGCACTCGACCTTCCCCGTCGTCACAAGATTTCTTTCTTGCGGTTCTCCCAGTGTCTGTAAAGCGTCGCAGGCGAGCTTTGTTGGATTATCGATTTCTCACTTACGATGGATCAACAATCCCTTCTTGTTCCCCAGCCAATTTGTTCTCGCTCACGCAGGGATTTTTATTCGGTGACAGTAACCCATTTTCTGCGCCCTCTAACTTTAAAAACTTACTTTTTGCGCCACGTTCCACTGTCTACAACACGACAGACCTTTTTTCCCTAATCAACCAACAACTGTTCTGGTTCAATCCAAACTTTGATGATCATAGAGCCTTGTTTTGCCAGCTGCCGAACAATCAAGTTTATGCCGTATTTGATAGCAAACCTCCGCCGTCTTGCAAACTCGTCGATATTCTCGTTCTGCCAGGTACTAAGAGCTTATCCCCAAAAAATAACATGAATATATCTAATCTTCACTATAGAAACAGCTTGTGCAAGCAAATCGCCAAATATCTCGATATCCGACATTTTCCCTGAAATCTTACCAACCAGTGCTAGCCCGACCTATACACAGTCTTCAACCGTTACTGTAACACGAACTTGTTCTTGTACATCTCCCATCACAATCACGTTTGACGCCACTTCTCCAGAGAATCCTGTAACAGAGGTCGTAGCTACACCCGCATCTGCAACGATAAGTTGTGAATTTGTCACAACTACAATCGGCTGGTCAGGTTCCGAAGTTTCCACAGCAACATTACTACCTTCTGGTCCGTCCCAGTACGGTACCATCGTCGTTTTGACTTCCACAGAAACGCAGACTGATACCGCGGCCACAAGCTCCAACTCGCTGTCCTTCCCGACGTCTGCTGCTCCATCATCCCCAGTCAACTCTTCGGCAAACTCGAATAATGTTGTCTCATCAATTGGAAGCGAGAAAACCGGCAGTCCATCAGCAGGGTCTGGTGACGCAAGCTCTTCAGCCCCCCCTGGCCAGTCCACAACCTCGTCGTCTACGGTTCCGACCGCTCCTCAATTCACAGGCAGCACAAATCAAAAGCGGTCGAATCGTTTCCTGACTTTGGTTATTACAATTTCCACAGCAACTTTCCTTTGTCTCTTCTAGTCTGATATATGTATTTCTTTCTAGTTGTTTTGATTTTACTCGTCTGAGCGACGGATTTCTTATGTTTCGGGCCTGATCAACATGAAATGACAGCATCATACACGGGAGAGAAAGGCGGGGGAAAAGCCCGGCTTTTAGTGGTGGATCACAAATCATTTGTATATCTTCGGATTGTCTTACCATGACTGAACCATAGTCTTCTCCTTTGTATTTAGTTTCCTTTGCTCGAGAGTCTGTAATATTGATACCCTTGAGCTGTCTATAGTAAAGAGAAAAGAATAAATTCTGCTCAAACATGATTGTTCTGCCCAGAACTACTAGGCTTCTTAGAGTTGTAGAATATTTTATATGGAATGTTCTTGTGAAATAATTTGGAAAGGGAGACGAGACAAATAAGGAAGATTAGTCTGTGGACATATGGTGACTTTACACGCCAGGTGTGCTGCTTCGAGATTTTGCTATCAAGTCATGACTATTTAGCGATGTAGCTTTTGATGTGTTAAAATTTCTTTTCTTTTTTCATCACGAGTACACAGAAGCGCACGGAAAGCAAAAAATAGATTTCAAATAGTCTATACGCGGCACCGTAGCTTCCGAAAGACTACTATTCCATCGACCACTCAGATCATCACAATTCCCATGTTCTGCCCAAGGCGGCGACATAATGTACCCTTTCGCACCTCCGAAGCAATGGTAAGCCTTTACAGTCAATATTATTACTTTGACAGAGATGATAAGCAAACTTGATAATCGACCATGAGGTTTCAGTGGATACTACAAGAGGTTTCATGTCACTGTGAACAATATCTCAACGCTACTGCGCGTATAATCAGTACCAGGTGAAAGTAATACTTCAAGGGGATGCTCGTAACGAGTTTGATATTGTTTTGATACACTGGGGTACCTGAGCATCAATAAATGTTCCGTTGAGGTTCTCATTCATCCCGGAAGAAGCCCTCTATATATATATATATATATACGAAAGCGGTGTTAGTTGCCCTTGACAGGTAGTCTGTCACATGACATTGACCTCCACATGACCACATTCAACATCTGACAATGAGGGCATACATAATGTTCCGTAATACAGTAAATGAGGCTTTCTGTCTTCCAGTCCGTTGTCCGTTTCTCGTACAGCTTTATCTCGAAACTTCTAAAGTGACAGGCTAAGGTCGTTCGTCAATCCAATCTATAGTTCTCGACTGTCTTCTATATCTTATTACAAGGTCTCATTTTCGTTACCATCAACGAGTCGGCTGAAAGTTTCATATTTGATAATGAGCGTACCGATACCCCTCACTGTTCGGAGCTTAGCACAGCCTGACCGTTAGTTTGCCTCATCATTTCCTCTTCGAAAGCATCCAGTAGAGGCCTCCATGTGGCAGCTCTATTCTGTATAAAGCTCCTCGCGGTCAAGATCAAGTTCCCCTTCTCCAGAATAAATATCGCCTTTGCGCTTTTCAGCTGTCCTGATATCTTCAGAAACATGGAAGTATTAAGCTTAAACGCTTCTCGCCAACGTTCTTCTCCACTCCTCCTCAAGGTGCTTATACAGAAGAACATTGATGGCTTGATGTTAAGCTCAAAGTTCTGTAATGCGCATTTTCCAGGCTGTAGCATATCTACTACCGCCTGTGTAAGTTCTCCAGTAGGTCTGTCACGTGGATGAAGCCTGTCTATCCAATCATGCAAAGGGTCGAAGATATCAATATCGCACGGCGAAAGGCCGTATAGAGTGATCTTGAGTGACTTTACACGCCGCAGAGCCTCAGGCAGTTTGACTCCTGCCTTGTATTCTATGTGTAGCCCCAAGAAGGACATTGCGCCTTTGGCTATGCACATCTTGTATATTGCTTTTGCATTTTCATACCACGCTTCTTTTATTTCTTCGTTAATTTGGCGGTTGACGGCGAAAAGTGCTGATGCGCATGGCCCGCTATCTAGTCATGCCGAAGGACGAGGCGTTGGGTTGAACGAATTTGGTCCAAACGGGATAGAAGTATCGGGCACGAGATAACTGTAGATCATATGCCTTAATTCTAAAGGTAGCTTTAGTAGATAACTCGAATCCCTGGAAGAAGAGCGCGAGGTAAGACGAGGCATCGTCTCATTCGGATGTATCATTGCGAGCAAGGTATAGCACACGCATAAAATTTTGATATCTATATGAACTCAGATGGCTTTAAAATTTACGAAGTGATATAATTCTGACCTTGGTGCTTTGAATCTAGAGTATCCTCGGGGGGAGGGGGGTGGCCGCAAAACAAGTGTCCTCAACTGTCAGATATTTTTGCGTATTAAATGAAGTCGGATGAAGTTCAAGAAATATAAGGAAAGAAGAATTTATCTTTGTGGGATCAGAGATTGGACTGTGCAAAAGTAGCCCCAGGCGATTATAATTAGTGCAGGCGGCTTGTTAATGCGAGGAAGCGAGGGAACTACTGCAGCCCCCTCAAATGGTTCCAGGCATGGCCTCGATACGTCATTAAAGCTAGTTTAAATTATCTAGCCAGAGATGCGGATTCGAACATCCTTTCTTAGCAGTACCGCACAACTGTATAGGATCTGCATAAAATCATCTCAAGACAAAGGTCACAAGTGAGATGTATTAGATTTCATGTGATCCAATCACCTGAGATCGAAGGCTGTAGAGAAGAGCTTGATTTCTAAGGTATCGAGGGTTCTAGCAACCTCTCTCTTCATGTTTATAAACTACCTCTTGCGCTATCTTTAGACGAGCAAGGCATGCAAATACAAAGAATTTTACACGATAGAACCGAAAGGCAGATAAAGTTCTTTGATGTATCCCGAGTGTATTGATGAATCACAGCATAGAGATAAACTGATTAAATACTAGGTCTAGTAGTGCTCTATTGTCTGTTACCATTGATCGAAACAAGACTAAGCTGCCGCGAGATTAGATCGAAGAAAATATAGCAATGATTGAATCTTGGAGCTAGCGCAGTTCATCTTCTCATAAGACAATTAGTGAAAATTTAGCCAGTATACTGATCCCTAAGTCGCCGATAGCATCCGGTGTCTTATTAGCTAATAATAGAAAGATTATTTATTGATTATATGCAGAAGCATCGGAAAACACTGCTATATACTTGGCATGACTGAGTACATTTAGTACGCAAGATTTGCATATAATACAGCACAAGCCACATGGTCAGACTTCTAATAGATATGGACGTCAAATACTTCCAAAGATCGACATATAACGGTTGAGGCTAGACTTATATTAACGACGCCATCTGGACCAAAAGATCACAATATACTGCGCAGTAGTACACGCCTAACACGGCATATATTATTTTGTTCCCATTACACCACGTCAGTTTCTTAGTACCCTCACGTTCTGAGACGACTTGTATTCAGACTTTGTTTTAACGAGGAAGAAATCGCTGACCAGGGAAGTAAGGATTATACCCTACGATATGAACATGTCAAAGTCAATGAATGAACCCAGAGCTTCACTTGCTTATCGAGTGAGCCCATATATAGTACATGACCCCAGGTAATAGTGGAGCTTCACGAATCTATTTTATAACTTCACTTGTGCATAACGAGACGTGCTCGTGTCGCGTACTGTACGACGAAGTGATATCTGGAGTTTTGTGTTATCTCGTGACTTTTGAATTGTTCCTAGAAAAGAGTACACGACAAGTTCTGTGATATTCAAATATCAAGAAACAGGAGTGGTGAATTCGTTTCGTACTCTGTATAATAAGTTCCTTCAACTCATCAGAGAGTTTTATGACTTCGAATTTTCATTCCAGCTTTTTTTTTCCGTAACTAAACGATCAAGCTTCGCAAAAGTAACGTCTCAAAAACCCTATCTGTATCTATATGTCAGGAGGCGATCTAATAGACTGCTTCCATGACTTGACTTGGGGATTCTGACTTGTGAAGATCTCCTGGCGTTAAAAATCCCCTGGTAAGTATTTAATTACGAATCATTCCAAGACATTCTTACCGGAACTAATGTTCCGAAGAGTGAAGTGGATATTGCGAAAAAAAATGTACTACTTCTCGTGGATATGATTTTCTTCTATTCCAGAATAGCTCTCTCATCAACGACATCGTCGCTTCTCTTCTGTTGACCACATCCCGTTCCTATGAATTAAATCTCAATTCAGACAGATATTAATATTCACAATAGACGAAAGCATGAGAAGAAAAAACAAGCTTCATCGCGTAGCTCTGGTACTGTTGCACGCTAGTTGAAGAAGCTCTCCTCCCGGTCCAGCTTTGCCATCTGTTCCTAGCGTACCGATCCAACCTTTAACACAAACAGTAGCCCTATCAAGCCTTGATTTGATTTTATTGTATTCAGTGCGAAGGCGGTCGCGGTGAAACTATTTGGCATTGGTTCCAACCGACAAATACTGTCTCGCGTTGTTGCAGAGTGCTGGCACATGATGACAATTATACACCAATTTTGGTCGAAGTGAACCATAGTCCCTTACTTTCATGCATATCAGTAATCTCATATAGATGTCTGTGGGTGAGACTTCTCAGACCTTTGTACGTAGTCGGCTCTGTGGTAGGACTCTGAGAAGCTATGGATACCTCCTCGCCATTGACTATTGCTGTAGTGGCTGGACCCGGCCATATGGCTGCTGCGCCGACGCTTGCAACGAAGTAGAGTATTGAGACCTAGACGAGATACCCGACGAGAGCAAGAATTCAAACTCAATACCAACACTTGATAGTACCAATCATCAATGAAGGGACTATATGTAAGCCGACGAGAGTAAATGGAGAGGAAGGAAAGAGAATTTTGTAGCCTAACCCTCAATGGCACATGGTGTTCAATCGTTGAAGAAAGCTAAGAGGAACTTCAATACCATCAGCAGGTTGATCTCAGACTTTGTTGTTGATCGGACAGAACTCTCTTGTCGTGTAGAACCGGGTGAATTGCTTTGGTGACATCTAATCTATCGTTCCGATGTAGTAGCTGATAGGGCTGTAGCTAAGCTTTCGAGGCTTATAATCTTCGAGTACTTCATAACCATATCGCGGAGGCCCAGAAACCGGAGGATAGAAAATCGCGGCACTCCCCACAAAGGATTCCCAGGATCGATATCTGTCAAAATGGTCAAACGTCGTATCTCTGAACTGTAGGCCGAAATGGGTTTTCAAAATAAACTTGAAGAGTTTGAAGTCCAGGGGGCACATTTCGTGTTGGTCGTTGTGGTTAGGGAGGCCGGAATGAGAAAACATGTGTTGCTGTAGACTGTAGATATCGACGTTTTGAGGTACTCCTTCGGGATCTAGTATCGGGTCTGCGGAGTCCTTCAGTAGGTGAGAAGGGTTCGCAATCAATAAATCGCTTTCAGAAGCATCTTCTACATCAACCGGCATCGTGATATCCTCAAGACCAAATAGTCCAAATAGAATCACTGTCACTTCCCGTGTCTCCCCTGGTATCTCTTGCCTTCCTGGCCACCAATTAATATGCTGAAATGTATCGTCTGGTGGATCCTCGCAATGTCTATCATGACAGTGACCGTATCCACCCCTTCCATTGCCATTAGCGAATTTGGGTTGTATCATAAGAAGCTGATAAGCACATAACATAGCCATAAGCTCCCAAATACCGCTTACTTGCGAAGAGTCCAGATCGTGGCAGGGACGGCATTGGTCCGCGAATGCTAGACGCCTACCGTCTTCTACGATCCACTCAGCGAACGCATCGAAGACTGATTGCTCTTGTTCATCGGTAGCACAACTATTGTACAATAGAAAGCGTTGCAGGTATTGACTACTTTTGGCCGGGAAAATATGTTCGTTCCAATCGTAGGGTTCGGACGTCGCTGAACCGCGGATAGGATTGTACTCCCTTAACCAGTGTCGAAGGACCCCTTCTGGTCTGCTGGCCGAGGATGAGAAAGGTTCGTTCCAAGCCCCGCAGAACACAGCTCCAGCGAAGAACGTTCTGTATACAGCCCTATAGAACCTTTCTCTCCATACTCTCACTTCAGATAATGATTTGACGCGCGTGATCTCTTCTGTGACACTATCCGCATAATCGTTAGGATAGGTTCCCCAACCCTCTGAGGTAATACATATGTGCTCAATACATTTGACCAAATGTTGGAAGTCTAGCAGGTCTTTCAATTCGGATAGCTGTGCCTGCTGAGGCTTGCTGCAAAGATCCTGGATTGGAAGCGGACTTGGTAGGGGTTTGCCGTCACGAACGGCATCTTTGACGAGGTTTGTAGCCCGTACCTGTAGTGTTATAAGTCACGGAACACATGAATGACTTCACGACACTAAAATCTCCTAGCTTGAGTGCTTGGAGAAGTAGGACGGAGATGGATCAACTCACAGCCAGTAAAGCGTATTCGAATGCGGGCAGGGAACTTTTTCCAACGTGCCAAATTATTATTGACATGTTCGACAGCCATATCGAGTGGACATATTTGGATATCGAGGTGACTGAGATCAGCTCGGGGAATGTCTGGCACTCGATCAAGATACCAACAACGATCTCAGGCGGCCCCGAGGAGAGAATATTTCTTATCATAGTAAGTGGTAAGAAACTCTTATATGATCTGTTGCAATGAAAACGGGCTTGCGAATTTATCTCAATACAAAGTCAAGGTGAAGATGATGGGATGGAACCCTATCAACTGGCGAATTGGCGAATTCATGGGTTCGACTTTCACAGAGAGACGGGCAGCGGCGCGTGCTTCGGGACTGGAGAAGAATGAATTGAAACTTCTTGGCCATACGCAGCCCGAAATTAGCGATGACGAGAGCGGGATCGCTGTACAGCAAGCCCGATTGGAGAAGATGCAGGTCGAAGTAGGATTAATACTACTATAATCCCGTGTTTGTAGAGGTACACATGTGTTCCGGTTAAATCGCATAGTTGTTTTTTTCCGCATAGCGTAGTATTAAGCGAGCTCCACTATGGCTTCGGCGAGGTTGCAGCCTACCGCTGTACATATGGACTCCCCTGTACTATAGCTACCAAAACCTCGTAGAAGCTACCGCCGAGGAATAAAAAATTCCTATATTTTATGAAATATCTAAATAAGTATAAATGATGATTGGGCTCTATCTCAGCTTGCTATTCTAGTGCGACTAGTATGCCTAGTTACTCTGCCCTTCCTCCTTCTTCTTAAGGTTAACAATATCTACTTCTCGTTATGATTTTATCCGGTCGGAGGGTGAGGATCAGATGAAGCCAAGATTGAGAGGAATTTCCGGTTCGTGGCGCTTCGTTCGGATCTCATGGCTTAGCGTAAACCAAGTGGCCAGGATCAGGGTTGTTCAGGAACAAATACTAATGCGTTCGCGAGCGTTCAGGGGTTTCCTGCAGGAACAACGGGATACCGAAGACAAGGATCAGGATGAATTTGAATAATTTGTATTCTCATATCGGAGGCGAAGAGCTGTGATGAACATGTTCTTTGATTTGTGCGGCCGCTCTCGAGATAAGCTGTGGGCAGAGCGAGTTGATTCCGGACCTTCTGGACACCTCACCACTCTTGGTTCAGAGACCGATTACTAGCCGGCCCACCTCCAGTTTCGCTCGGGGCTCGCTTACTGTCGGGGAAAGCGAATGTCACAGGCAAGCAAAACTGTCACAGCTCGGCCAAACTTCGGTCATTGGGTTTTGGTA
>JACBAH010006665.1:0-13101 GCA_014282315.1 Neospermospora avenae | reverse complement strand
GGTGGGAAGGAGAGGACCTGGCGGTGTTAGTTGTGGCTTTTTGGGGGTTGGGAACGGACTTACACCACGTGCTTCGTCACCACCTTCGCTGCCACCACGGGTCCAGTAGTTGTGCTCGATTAGGGAGTACAGAATACGGCCGATACCAAACGAGGGCTCGATAACGTTGGGCGTGAATTCTCTCGTGTTTTCTGTCCTAGTTCGGCGTTCAATAACAATCAAGTCCTTGTTAATCTCTACCTTGCCATTACCAACACCTTCAACGTCAATGGTGATCTTCCCATCAGCAGCAAGGTCTTGAGCAAGGGCCTCCCTCTTATCTTGTGGGAGAGCCTCAATAGCAGCCTCAACAGTCTTGCCATCCTTTTTGAAAAAAGGACCGAACTTCTTCTTGTCAAGGTCGATTTGCCATTCCTCGATAGTGACTGGCGTCTCCAATCTCTCGCGAACCATTAATGGGGCACCAGTCTTCTTGGCGTGGACCGAGAGATCGTAGGCACTTCTATCGGCACAACCAACACACTCAATCCAGCCGTAACTAGTCTGTAGTTCGGCATCCCAGCAGTCGGCGGCATAATGAGCCATCTCGTTTGCCATGTGCTGTCTGAATCGAATCTTAGATTGATCTACGCCGAGTTTCTCCAAGAACAAATGGATTCGTGCTAGGAAGTATCCCAAAGTCTCGTTGTCGACAGTACCATCAGCAACAGCCTTGCCGATTGCGACCTTAGCCACATCGGTCTTGCCAGCCAGTTGAGTCTCTTTGTTCAATAGAACAAGCTCGACATCCTTGACCTCGTCAAAACGGGCATGCTTCTTGCCACCTTCTGGATCAACATAGTGCTCAATTTCGGCCATCAAGAATTCTCGGACACGAAGCAGACCAGCGCGGGGAGAGATCTCATTTCTGTAGGATTTGCCAACGGAAGCAGATGCAAATGGCATTTGTTGTTGGTTGAAATCCAGGAGTTTGGCGAAGTTGAGGAATTGACCTTGAGCAGTTTCTGGTCTAAGGTAACCTTGGAGATTACCGCTGGGACCAATCGCAGTTTGGAACATGAGGTTAAAGGCAACAGGTGGAGATGGCTCGACGCCAGTAGCGGGGTTCTTCATCTCGTACTTCTTAATCAAAGCACCCAGTTCCTCGCCATTGTAGTTGTCGATCTTACAAAGTCAGTTTTCAAACTAGCTTCCTTCCATAGGAACGACCGTACCTTTGCCAAAATCTCCTCATACTCCTGCACAACAGTATCATCAAGCTTGACAGCCTCAATGGCGCCCTTAACCTTCTTCTTCTTCTTTTTGGGGTCATCTTCCTTCTCCACGATCTTGACACCTCTAGCCTCTTTATCGCCCTTCAGCCGCGACTCCAATATCTCCTCGACGAAGTGGTCGGCTCGAATGATATCGCCGTTCTTTGGGTCCTTACACATCCAGTCTGCGAACTTCTCCACGTGGCCACTGGTCTTCAGGACTACCTCTGGAGTGAGAGCTGGGCAGTCCACCTCCAACATGTCTTCCTCGAGAACGAAGTGCTTGCGCCATATGTCCATAATATTTGTGAGGAGAGCGCAACCAGGGGGACCATAGTCGTACTGGGCAATGGGTCAGCAGCTGATTCCCAAGGTCTCCATAAGAAATTCCATGATATCTACAGAGCGGTTTCCCATGCTCGAGACCTCTGCACCCCCCGGTATGGCAAATCTAAGTTGAGCTACTCACCAGACCAGCTACACCACCATAGATCTCGAACGAAGGAGTATAAAACATGCGCCGCCTCAGCATAGAATCCATAGTTTGCCTATCAAAGGGCTGACCCTTCAAGGTAGTGGTCGCCATGATTGGATCCTGCTGTTTCTGTCCTTGAAATTTTGGCGTTTGGTATTTATTGAAATGTGTCGAGGCAGTAAATGCTCGGAGTGTAACAGTATTTTGTCGTGCGGGTGTCTTTCGTAGGCGTCCAGCGGTTTGTACGAAGCTGCAGAAGGATCGCATTCACTTAAGACCCATCCAATTGAGGGCTGAGTCGCTGAATATCGAATGGGTAGCAGGGCGGAGATAATGTGATTGAGGTGTGATTGTGAAGTTCTATGACTCTTTGTTGACAGGGCACAGCAGGGCACGAGCATGGAGGGGAGACTGAACTCAACCGCCAAAATCTAGCCTTGTGGAAGAGCGGCCGCTTTAGACGCCGGCCCCGCTTTAATTTTCCATTCCAGGCCCCAAAAGTTTTTGAACTTCAATCCGAGCTCTGTTTGAAGGATACCTAATCACAACCCCGTAACACAAGGCGACATCACACATTTCAACATGGGATCCAGTCATAAGCCTCCTTCGGCAAAAGCCCATCTGCCCTTCAGGACCGGTAACAAGTTCAGGCGACAGGATCTTCATGTCAAGCAGAAGAAAGCCCGCGACAGTTTGCGCCGAGATGAGCGCTTCAAAAGGAAACGAGAGGAGGATAAGAACCCTGAAATGAGAGAAGCTCGATTGGCGAAGAATGTGCCCATGACACTCGATAAGAAGCGGGTCTGGGACGAGGTTGAGGGCGACGGATTGAATGTTAGTGTCGATGTGGAGCAATTGAAAAGGCGGCGCATAGAAGAAGCCGAAGCAGCAGAGCAGGAACCATTGGAGGAAGCAGTAGAGGAGGACGACGATGCAGACAGTATGTTAGACTCGGAATCAGATGGGGAAGGAAAAGGTTCCGACGACGAAGATGCGGAACCCAAATCCCGACCGCGAGCATCTTCCACCGCAGCATCTACAACTAGCACAAATCTCGACCTGACGCCCTCGTCACTAAGTCTCAAATTTCCGACTCTCTTCTCAGACGAGCCACCACCCGCTCCCAAAATCCTACTCACAACCTCAATAAACTCAACACTTCACCACGAAGCCGATCTCCTCTGTACTCTCTTCCCAAACAGCACCTACATCCCCCGCTCATCGCATCGCTACGGCCACAAGTTTTCCCTTCGAGAAATCTCCAAATTCGCCGCAAACCGCAACTACACATCCGTCATCCTTCTAAAAGAAGATTCCAAGAAGCCTACCGGCTTGACGATAGTCCATCTCCCCTCCGGACCAACGTGCCACTTCAGTATCGCAAACTGGGTTGACGGCAAAAAGCTGCCCGGGCACGGCAACCCTACAAACCACTATCCCGAACTAATCCTCAACAATTTCCGCACGCCTCTTGGTCTCCTCACTGCTCGCTTATTCTTGACGCTTTTTCCACCGCAGCCAGAGCTGCAGGGTAGACAAGTTGTTACGTTACATAATCAGCGTGATTACATTTTCCTACGCAGACATCGATATGTGTTTCGCGAGAAGAAGGAGACGGAGAAGAGTGTTGTTGGGCCGGATGGGAAAGTTGTGGAGGGTGTAGAAGGTATCAGAGCTGGGTTGCAGGAATTGGGTCCCAGGTTCACATTAAAGCTGAGGAGGGTGGATAAGGGTATTGGGAGGGCAGGTAGTGAAGGCGAGGATGCGGTGCAGTGGCAGTGGAAGGCGCATATGGAGAAACAGAGGACGAGATTTAACTTGTAGAGAATTAGAAATGGATACCCTGTTGTCACTCAACACTCGCTATTTTCTTGTCAAGCGAATTTCTGCAGTGGAACAAAGAATGGAAGTCTAGCAAGAACTTATATTCAGACAAACCTTGATTTCCGTTATGTTATTAGGCTACAGACCTATATCGTAAATAGCTCCATCATGTTTGAAGGTCTCGATAGAAGCACCTCATATAAATGGGAAGTGTCCAAAAGCATTCTTCAAGTCAAACTCAGCATGGATCGTTTGGCTTTCGGTGCACCGCAACAATGAATGCAAATACGAATAGTGCGTTGACAAACACCTCTTTTCAATCCTCTCGGGTTACAAACAACTGTCCGAGGAATCGTTCAAGATACAGCCAGAAAACAGTATCTTTCTGAGTTTGGGGCCAATGCGAAGAAGTGTTACAGTACCCCAAGCTGCCAGCACTACTGGATCTTGCTCGGCTAATGTCACTTGCTTGGATCAACACTTGGAAAGTGCTGTGCTTAGCATGGCTATGCGAGGCCGAGGAAATTCCTCACCGGCGAAAGAAACTTGAACCCAGAATTGATAATTACTAGAGGCATGAAATATACAAGTGACTTCAGTATTTCATCGTAGTAATGTCATATGATATCTTCGTGACTTTGACTTCTAAATTAAGGTCATTTTCACCAGGTGATATCGTAAAATCATAAAGCTGTTTGATCACGTTAGTAAGGTGTTATCCTTGCTTCGCCGGAGACGATTTTCCTCCGCCTCGATGGAAGATCGACAGGCATAATTTGCAGCCAATCTGAGTAATAGCTTGAAGCTCGACTTCGTCCTCCAAATCGCTATCTAGCGTCAAGCCTCCGACCTCGATCGGAGAACCTATGACAGTCTCGAATTATCTTTCAAGCCAATAGCTTCCGATATCGCGCAAGCAGTCTCTCAGATAGTTCGTACGGACCAAATGTTACTCAATGAGCTTCTTCACATGAAAAGTGTCACAGCTGATAGGGTCATTGTCGAAGTGTATGCGACTATCGCGGAAGAGCATACAGTCCAGAATCAAATTCACGTCCTTCCACTAGATCTTCATTCCACTTGTCCTAGCTACAGCGATGAAGCCTCTTTCGTCATCCTCCAAAGCTTCTATCTGAACGGCTCGGGACGGTAGAAGCTACGACGCTGTCCACGAACGTCAGCATTTCGTCAACGAAGACCGCTACGCCTAGTGCATCTGATTTGATTGATTGCCCGGACGGAACATGGTGAGGATCGGAAATTTTAGATAGACTTGACAATCAAGCGGGGTCGGGAAGTGCTACTTGTAGTATAGTACCTGACTTGAAATGATTATTATAAGGACTTCGCTACTTGCTGTTAGCCGAGTAAATAATACAGTGTTGAGGGCATTGTCAATTATGTGCTGGGCCGTATTTCGTGTCGTAGACCAACGAATACTGAAGAGGTAATAAACACAATCGAAGAGTGAGTCAAAGAGAGAATACTTAGCAAAATGATACGAGCATCGCGTACTCGCGAGGTATATTATAAGCAATACGAGGAGCTGAACTTAGCTTCATGTCTGCAAGTCGTTTCCAAGACTTACTCTACTTGGCAGTAATTGCCTAGCACTTCACCGTCACCGTTCCCAGAATGATCTTGAATTGAAAAGCAATTATAAGTAAATAAATCTTCTAAAATAATTTCCGCATTTCATTTGCCCCCCGAGTCATATTCGTGAACATTCTCGTCAGCGTGTAGATATACAGCATCCTCCTGCAGGACATCGTGGTCAGCGCCACTGCGCCTGCGCGACCATGAACTGGCGTCTACAACCCCACACCCTGATTAACTTTACACTCATCGTCGTGGAATTCTAAGAGGCACGCAGCGATGGAGTTGGCAAACCGTGGGCTTGACCTGGAGCAGGAGTTGACTTGTTCTGTAAGTGATCAGCCCCCAGAATCTGGAAGCGCCAGGCGCAAGACACCCAGCGGATCCTTCGACGGGGATGCGCTGCGTTGCACGACCACGAAGATTTGGTCTCGTGCGGTCAAATTATGATCAATAATTTAGATAGCTGCTGACTCTGTGTATTACTTAGATTTGTGCAGAAGTGCTATACCAACCGCTTACGCTCCTCGATTGCCTGCATACCTTCTGCGGCTCTTGCTTGAAGGAGTGGTTCCAATTCCAGCTCACCTCCTCGCGCAACGCGCCCAACTCTCTCCCTCCAGGGACGACTCCTTATACTTGCCCGTCATGCCGTGCGCCGGTCAGAGATACGCGGCACAATGCCACTGTTACGACGCTGCTCGAGATGTTCTTGGCTGCGAATCCGGAGAAGGGCAGGACGGCTGAGGAGAAGGAGGCTTTGAAAGCCAAATTTACGCCGGGAGATAATGTTCTGCAGAAGGTGGATGCTAAAGAGATGTCCTTGAGGGAGAGGAGGATCGAAGATGCGGATCGGAGGCTGATGAATGAGGTTAGGGATCTGAGTCTGGTGGAGATGGGCGTGGAGAGCGAGGCTGCGAGAAGGGAACGTAGGAGGAGAGAGGAAGGAAGGAGGGCGAGGGCGCCTGCGAGTAGAGAAACGAGCCGGGACGCTGGAAGGACTACGGAGGAGAGGGAAAGAGATAGAGAGCGCAGGCGGAGGAGAGAGGCTGATGCGGAGCGCAGAAGAGCAGAGGTGGCCCAGCCTGGAGCAGAATCAACAGAAGAGCGGAGGAGACGAAGGAGCCGTGAAAGGAACTCAGCTGCGCGACAAATCGAGCATCAGTCCTCACTGCGGTCTCTTATCAGTTCCTCGGACGTGGACTCTCGCGAAATGGAAGAGGAAATCTTGCGCCAAATCCGGGAGGAAGGTTTACTGGATGGTATTGATTTGGAGAACATCGATGTCAGCCAGGAAGATCAGATCAGCGAAAGAATAGCAGAAGCATTCAGGAGGAGGCAGAATGAGAGGCCGAGACAGGAATCAACGAGGAGAAGCGCCACGAGTACTAGAAGTCAGAGGCTACAGGGAAGATCCGCTCCTGAGTCTCGAGAAACTTCCGGAGATGATGGAACGCGAAGTAGCTCGAACAGACGACGGCCTCATGCAAGATCAGCAAGTGCCGTAGCGGCGGACCAGACATCTCGACCACCTCAGTCTATGAGTGCCACACAGGCGGCACATCTAGAAGTCCAATCTAGTGATGAAGGCAGGCACAGACGGCGCCGAAATGGGAGCAGCAGCAGTCGGAGATCAACCACTACCCCAGTGCCTGTAGCGGAGCCCGAAGTCAGATCCGCTGCGAGATCTCAAACAGATCTTAGTTCTAGGCCACAGCTGCCAGAGTCCAGACCACAGTCTGTCCATTTGCCAGCTGCGCGGCCACTGGTATCGGGCGCGTCGAGAAGCAGTACCGATCCTACAGTCCAACAAATTGCTGAGCTACCTGTTCCAGGACAAATTTTGCCAGCATCGCAAACAATGCCGAATTCAAGCCCGGAACTTTGCTCCAGTCCAAGATTTGAGAATTCCGTAACTGCTGAAAGAGGAAACCGAGCTCCTCCTAGTAAAATATTCGTTCCTGCAACGGACCCTTCAGCTGCGCTTGTGGTATCTCCAGATATGAGCTTGATGCCAGCACCACTTTCTCCACGAGACCCTGGGACCAAAATGTCCTTATCGGACAAGGCAAATGCTTTACAAAGTGGTTCTCGGCCAAATTCATCATCTTCAGCCGGCTCCAGGACGCGGTCACCACTTTTCCCCGAACCATCATTGACCTGTGCCAGATGTGCAAAACCTCATATCGAGTATGACCTGCACTACAACTGTGGTATCTGTCGTAACGGAGATTACAATATCTGCTTATCATGCTACCGGTCGGCACTAGGATGTTTGCACTGGTTTGGATTCGGGCAATCAGCATGGAACAAATGGCAAATCAAATCACAATCGGGAGAACAGATCGAGCGGCCACACATGCTCATAGCAAGCCGGTACCTTCCACCACGCTCAACACCGGGTGGAGCCGAAGGACGAAAGACACTGACCAATGAAGACCCATACAAACGACTACAAAGTGGTAGTTTCTGCGCAAATTGTCTAGCATGGGCAAACGAGTGTTACTGGCTCTGTGGAATTTGCAATGAAGGTGATTGGGGATTTTGCAACTTCTGCGTCAACCAAGGGAAATCATGCACACATCCTCTGCTTCCTCTAACATATAAACCCGCCGAAGCAGATATTATGCCAATAACCCCAACTCAAGACCAGCAAACTCCAGTCTCGGCTTCTATCCTGACTGGACCAGGCGTCATGGACCTGGGTAACTTCAAACCACTTACTTTCTCTACGAAATGTGATGTCTGTCGCTATCCCATCCAGCCCTCTCAATCCCGCTACCATTGCTTCTCGTGCGTGAGTCGTGTCCCTGGTACATCTCCAGGCGATTATGATATCTGCACGACGTGCTATTCGAAACTCGTAGTTACGTCTCGACGAATCAGTACAGAGAACGGGCATAATGGCTGGCGACGCTGTTTGCAAGGCCATCGTATGATCCTTGTAGGCTTTGAGGACATTCACGGTGGCCAACGACGAGTCATCGTGCAAGGTCTCGTTGGAGGGAGCGGATTGAACGAGCAGCCCTTCACAAGAAAAGACCCAACGAACCCCTCGCAAGCTATACCCGATCTCCAGAAATGGAGTTGGGGTGATGGAATACATACCAAAAACGACGACACATACTTCAAACTCGTGACCACAGACGTGATGAAGAGTCCTCCCGCACCAGGTACATCTCCAGATCTACCAGCGATGGCTAGTAGTTTTCCACCTAATGGAGGAGTGGGTATGGTTTGTGCTGCGGAGTGGAGCTGGTATCCTGCTGTAGGCGCAGAGGATGAGTTAATGTTTCCGAAGGGCGCGGAGGTTAGGGAGTGTAGGAATGTGAATGATGATTGGTTTCACGGGACGTATATGGGGAAGAGGGGATTGTTTCCTAGTCCGTACGTAAGGATTTTGGATAGAGGGCCTGGGTGATGGTCTCAGGTGAGACGATGATGACTTGGGGAGGAGACTTGCGATGGAGGTTTGGATCAGTGTAAAGCGGGTGGTAATTTCTCTCGGATGTTGATGTGTGGATGATTGATGAGTTTTTCCGATGATTGGACGAGATAATGAATCTAATTATAATCTACCACATTTTTTGTGTTTTTGTTTCCACCAAAATATGACTAAGACTTGAGTTGATCAATTAGCCCATTTAGTTGTTTAGAGTCGCTTATTCCAGTCTGGCAGATCAGGAAATGACATAAACACTAACTCAGGGCAACTGAACGACCATAAGCTAGCTATCTCAACTTCCCCCTGACCAACTTACATCCCCGCTTCCCGGGTTATCAAATCCAAATTCATCAGAGTCTTTCAGCAGAATGAATCTAGAACACTGTACGCACATCCGAAATTGCCGGACTTGCATGCAGAGTCTTCAAATCGATTGATCGAACATTAAATCCGTGAGAGCCCATTGTATAGAGTGACGTTCTCACAATTGCAGTCTCTTTCAATGATATGTCTCTTGAAGCCGCTGTCTTACTCCAGGTATTTCTCCCAACAGACGAGCCTGTGGGGTGCCCAGAACTGGTTAAAGTATTGTTAACATTATAAATATTGATGATGGATTTAAGCGAGCTTGGCTGGCTTTTACTCAACAATCAATAAACTCCCTTGTCGGACTCGTCGTCGGATTTACACTTTTCAGAGTCTCTGTAAACGATTAACAAAGAGGTATCTCCATCAACAGCCTCCCAATCGCGTGCAGTCTAAAAAATTGCTAGATCCTCCACACGATCACTTGGCGTCGAATCACAGCTGGAGGTAGACAGATAGCGGCTCAGCCTCACCATCATGCATAAACTTGAAAGAAGCAAGATAACTCAGTCCGTGTTTATAATGGACTGGGGGTAAGCAGGCAACTCCGATTGTTCAGTTTCTTGTGGAAAGACTAAGTTGCCAGATGGTGATATCTTATTATTCTTAAATCGCTCTGACCCTCTCTTGTTCGGACCTCAGCTACCAATGACGATTTAAATTGCCGAGTGGTGGTCGTTCCAGTCAATACCGCGACGGGTTCCATTGTTAGAGATATTCCTCGTTTTTGTTGTACAAACCAGTCTATTCTACTCCTTGTCGCTCTATGTGGCGGCTATGGTCCTTTACCGTCAAGGACCATCTGATTCAGAAGTCATTACTCTCGACCTATTATTAGACAAGCAAAGATTGACTGTTGGGGCTTTGATGATAGTTCTGCCTATGGAATACAATCTTGACTTCAGGATGACACTGAAATGGCCAACTCTTTCGCTTCTTATCCTTTGGTTTCAGCAAGTGGCGTGGGTCGTCATCAGGGCAAGCTCCTCTTACGCGCCCAATCAAGATGTTTCTGTGTATTATGCATTGTCAGAGACTTGTCATTTGTAGCGCAGTACTTACAGCACAATACCCAACGCCAAAGAAAACCTTGTGATGAGTGCGGCCGACTACTTCACTGCTTTTGCAAAGCAGGCACGGTCATACTCTGCACTTACTGCCGTTTATATTCTCATAGGGATATTGCCTATATTTATCCCGGGTTCTCTACTGAAGTCCAAGATACCGAGACGATTGCCAGAATGGCTCGACTCTTGTGGATTAGATAGTGTGTTTTTTCTTTGCCTGTGGGACTTTCGGTCTATTGGTCTCTTACTATGCCGTTAGATCGATGATCAGGTTGAAAGGAGCACAGCGGAATGCACTAAGTTGCAGCATAGAAGAGCTCGACGATAATATTTGGGGAGATGGTCAGACACCTGCAGTGTTGATCTGGGCTCCAGTCTTGCTTGGGGCGATCAAAGCAACCATCCGTAAGTCCGACATCATATCACATGTAATCTCGCGCCACACGATCCTACAGAAGACTTATGTACCATAGAACATGAGAGAAAGATACGTACAGATACAGCGACGAAGCCTGCCATAGAAGTACAAATTCGTCGGGCTGATCAACAAGCGAACATGGGTGGGCCTTGAGTGTAGGAAGCTTCGTCCAGCACAGAGGGTCAACAGACTCCAAAATTGACTTCTACAAAGCAGAGGAAGATCAAGATGCCGAGGAGGAGGACGAGGAGCATGATAGTATCAACATAGGCCTGATACGTAAAGATACTGAAGCTCGGATTGGGGGTGGTAGTAACCGAGGAAAACAAAACACACCGCGTGCAGCGACTTCGCATATATGATGACAGATTCATAAGCAATCGAGTGAGGATACGCGGGTGTTTCTATGCGAGGCCGAGACACCGAACTAAGTTGTCATATATGTAGATATGTATACATATATACAAAGTAGTTTTACACGTTCTCAGTTTGCTGAATACGAATCTGAGGCCTCAATGACTCGAGAACTCAGAATTGTCTTGTGACATCTGTAGGTACAAAGAGCAAAAAGTCTTCGTCATGATGTGTAAACACTCAGTGACTCAGAGCACAAGCTCGAAGCCAATGGTAGGTTTGAAGAAGTTTGGTGCGTAATCTCAGTAAATACAAATATCAAAAAGCCTTTTCAACGATGCGTGGGCAGAATTTAGAAAATGATCTTATAAAAATATTTCAGCCAAACCCTGATCAGCAGGAAAGTCACAAGTACATAGTCTTTGAATAGATCGAGAGAACAATTCAAATACAAAGGGCTATGAGCACAAGATTCATGAGCATTCTGCGCAATTCGGAATTCTTTTTACTTCGATTATCTTGAGCTACCCACATGTTTAATTAGAACGAGCTTTCCATATAAGTCTCTCTTCTCATATTATGGCAACGGAACGTAATATCGGTAAGCTTCGATCGTACTATTTTGCTATATTATTCTTCCTCAAATCGAAAGGTCAAAATGATAGTGCAGATTTTCACGTGCCAATAACAGGATCAGATTTGCAGCCTTGCGATTGAGGCTGACACAATTTCTCATCCACTGCAGCTTAGAAATATCTCGAGCTCTTACTTACTACTTTATCAGCTTCAAGCCTCTCGACCTTCAAATCCCAACCCAAGCTTTCTATACTGCGGTAGCAGTATCCCTGCTTAAAATGCCACCACGAATACCCCTCCGCTCTATCCCTCTCCAGCAACCCTTAAACCTCCTCCGAAGAACCTATAGCTCCCAGAAAAGTACTCCCTTGAAACTAGCCTATGACCTACATTCGCCTAGCAAACCATCTTCCTCTGCTCCACGAGCCATAATCTTTATGCATGGACTGTTCGGGTCCAAGACGAACAATAGGAGCATTAGTAAGTGAGCTTGCCTTCTTACTGCAGCTGTCTATGCATTTTAGTACCTTGAAACGGAAGACACATGACTAATTGGTTTATAGGGCTCTTGCGAGGGATTTAGGGCGGCCGATTTATGCTGTGGTATGTGCTGTATTCTCGAAGGATAGTAGAGTAATAAGAGACTGATGATCAGAACAGGATTTACGAAACCATGGCCATTCTCCACACGATCCGAACCATGACTACCTGTCCATGGCGAGCGATGTAGCAGGATTCATGACGGAGCATGGTTTGGAGAAACCTACACTTATAGGACACTCGATGTATGTCTTGTATCACATCTTTGCCTACTGGGAACATTGGCTAATGATTAGCAGGGGTGCCAAAACAGCCATGACACTCGCTCTTCGCTCACCGGATCTCATACAAGATATCATATCCGTGGACAACGCCCCCGTGGACGTGGCTCTCATGAGCAGCTTCGCACAGTATATACAGGGCATGAAGAAGATTGAGGAAGCTATGGTGACGAAACAGGCCGAGGCGGATAAGATATTGGCGGATTATGAAAAGGTAGCTTTCTTCCCTCCCTCCTCCACTCTACCCAGATTTCCTCAAACTGACACGGCACAGTCTCTACCCATCCGGCAATTCCTTCTCTCAAACCTCTACCAACCTCCCCAAGTCACCACCAAGAAATTCCGCATTCCACTTCACATCCTTGGCTCCGCCTTGGGAAACCTAGGCGATTTTCCCTTCAAAGAACCAGGCAAAGTGCGGTTTGAAGGACCAGCACTCTTTGTGAGAGGTCTGCAGAGTAAATATGTGCCTGATGAGAGTTTACCTGCTATCGGGGAGTTCTTTCCCAGGTTTAGGTTGGCGGACGTAGATTGTGGACATTGGGTTATTTCGGAGAAGCCGGAGGAGTTTAGACGTGCTGTTGTAGAGTTCTTGTCGCCGAAGGATGATTAGAAAGAAGTGAAAGTGTACATTCTAATGTAGTGATATGAAGGGTATCATGCTATGCCATACTGCGCTTTGTCAAAGCCCATGCCTGCTACAAACCCAAAAACTCCATGCGTGCCTATCCATAATCTCGTCATCAATGTGATGTACAAGCCGTGGACCAATATCAACGATCTCCGCCTCCGTGACCTTCATGATCTCCTCACATTGTTTAACAAGCACAGCCACCTCCCTCAACCTGTCCCCCTCCGCCCCCAACACTGACCGTGCCGCCAGTTCTCTTCCCCTTACTCATCAAT
>JACBAH010006664.1:0-13035 GCA_014282315.1 Neospermospora avenae | reverse complement strand
TCCCTTCCCCTACCCTAGTACCAGCAGTCAGCCAAGGTGTGGCGCATGCATACCTCATACCTCATACCTCATACCTCATACCTCGTACTCATCCCTCATCCCTCATCCCATACCACTAGCTAGCACGACACTACACTACACCACATCATACCATACCATACCCTACCATACCAAACCTTCTTCTTACCTAGCTCCCTCCTTCTCTCCCCATATTAAGCTGACCACCACCACCGCCTTCTCTCTCACTCACACCCTTTCGCATACCGACATCTGATCTTCTGACCATCTTTGAGAAAAGAAAGAAAATAGGAAAGAAAGCTTACCACACCTACAGCTTTAGTTGTGTAACCTGTAAGTCTACACTTCTTTGTCTGATCATGCTCCGATCCCGCTGCTTTTTACGGGTATGCAAGGCACGTCGGAGCTTCATATCTTCAGCTACCTATGTCGGCGTCAAAAAGCAACCAGGACGACGAGAGCACAATAGCTACTGCAAGAGCGTTAAGCTAACCATCCACATCAGCAGGCCATCCAACGCATTCTATTCACAAACACCATCTCAAAAATGGCATCAAAACAAGTTAACGGCGAGGCACCATCCTCCGCATTCTTCAGCGTACGTCCCTATCCCCACCCCTACTTTCCCTTTCCCTTTTCCTTTCCCCTCTTTGACCTCTCTGTCCCCAAGAAAAGCTATCTAACACTTACCAGCATCTCTTCTCCTACCCTCTCATCCACGACACATTCACAACCATCCAGTCTAACCCCTACGGCGCCAAATCCATCTCCCTCACCTCCTCCCTCACCCACACCATCACCGCCAGAGTCTCGCCTTTCATTCAAACACCTCTTACCTACGCACACCCATACCTAACCCGCGCCGACTCCCTCGGCGACTCCACGCTCTCCACCATCGATGAAAAGTTCCCCGTCGTCAAGAAGCCCACCAATGAACTGATTGATAACGGCAAAGCTCTGGTGTGGTTCCCTTACAAGAAGGGCAATGAGGGAAAGGAGTATGTGTTTGGGGTCTGGGGAGGAGAGTGTAAGAAAGTCGGTGGTGAGGAGGGGGTCGTGAAGTGGGGAAAGGCGGCGCTCGCTACCGGTATTGTGGTTGCTGGAGATAGCTATCAGTTTTTGAGTGGATTCTTGGCGGCGAAGAAACAGGAAGGAAAGGAGGGACTGAATGGAGCCAAGGAGACTGTCAATGAGAAGGTCAATAACTAGAGGAAGTTTGAGAGGAGATTTGGTGGTGCTAGTAGAGAAGCCAGTGGGGTATGGCATGGCTGTGGATACTAAGGTAGTTGATGGATCGACGGACAGGCGACATGATACCCCGAACAAAACGGAAGTTTGGAGGAGTCGACACACGAATGGACTCAAGACAAGATACAGGTTAGCGATACAGGATAGACGGAAGGCAAAGGGTTACATGGAAATAAGTTTGTAATAGCAATAAACCAAGATTTTCTTCTCCCAGTTCACTTGACACTTCTCTTAGCTCAGTGAAGGAAATTCAGACGGGTTTGGAAGGGATTGTCTTGTTTTTGTCTCGATTCAGGGCTCGGCTAAGTACAATGTTCTGCGCTCCAGTAATCTAGTTTATCATGAATCGTCGGTACTACTGATCTATGATATGTTACGAGTTGTTCCCTAACGACCACTGCCAGCATGCATGTTCTGACCTTGTTCGTGATCAATGGACTTCAATCTCATGTGATGCCTAAATCATCTCGCCAAAAGAGTCTCATCACATCAAGCCGTAACCCCACGCAGCCTCCTCTTCACAGCTTAAGGAATTCGTGGTCTAGTAACCCCTGGCTGCTGTTGATTCAAGGTTTCGTCTGAGCGCGGTGTTTGCATATGAGGTAGGAACTTTAACTAATACTCTACAGCCTTCTTGATAGCATCGTAAACCCCTGCAGTGTGTCAGTATACTTGTTACATCGCCTATCTCATACCTGTGTCTCGAACGTCTTCGACAGAGGCTGGACAGAGAAGAAAAATATAACTTACTAGCAACATCCGGGATATTGAACCTCTCAAACATCAACGCCATATGCACACTCCAACCCGCAACCCTCATAACCGGCGCTTCTAACCTCAAGAACGTCTCCTTGTCACCTTGAATACTAGCCGCAACTTCCGCTCCAATCCCCGCATTCACCATACTCTCATGAACAACCACGCACCGTCCCGTCTTCCGCACACTCTGCAGCACCGTCTCTTTGTCCCACGGATACACAGTCCTCAAATCAATCAACTCGATACTGCACCCGAAATCCTCTTCCGCCTTAGCTATCGCTGCTGAGCAGGTGTACAAGGGGTGCCCGTATGAGATGATGGTGAGATCGGTGCCGGATTTTAGGATCTCGGCTTTGGAGAGGGGGAGGGTGTAGTGGCCTGTAGGAACTTGCTCGACGGAGGCGCGGTAGAGGGCTTTGGGTTCCATGAATATGCAGGGGTCGTTGGAGGCAATTGCGCTGAGGAGAAGGCCTTTGGCTTGAATCGGGGAGCGGGGCATTATCACGCGCAGGCCGGGGATGTGTGTGAAGAGGGATTCGGGGGATTGAGAATGGTATCTGTAGATTTCAAGTTAGTTTGGCATCAAGAAAGCAGAAGGTACTGGAGGAAGAGAACTGGATAGGATTGTACTCACAAAGCGCCATGTCCCACTCCACCGCAAGGCATCCTCACAGTCAATCCTCCCACATGTCTCCCCTCGGCTCCATCCCTATACCTCCACTTCGCAGCCTCGTTCACCAACTGATCGAACGCCGGATATACATAATCCGCAAACTGGATCTCAGCCACGGCCTTCATTCCCTCGGCCGCAGCTCCAATGCCAAAGCCCACCAATCCTTGCTCACTTAGAGGTGTATTAAAGACTCGTTCTGACCCGAACCTCTCTGAGAGACCCATACTGCAACGAAACACTCCACCGAAGGCTACATCTTCGCCGAAGAGGATCACAGAGTCGTCGGCTGCGAGAGCGAGGGAGAGGGCATCATTGACGGACTGGAAAAGGTTCATGCGTTTAGTTGTGCCATTGCGTATTTCCGAGGACAGTTCGGGGTTTTGGAGAGCGGATTGCGAGGTGTGGTTGAGAATTGGGGTTGTGGAGAAGTCGGTGGGGATGTTCAGTCGTGCGGAGGGGAGGGCTGTAGAGTAGAGCCGTTGTGATGCTAATGAGGCAAGCGCTGAACTTGGGCTTGAACTTTTCCGCGAAGGCAGTCCTCCAATGGTCCTCGATAATAATCTCTGTGATACCCTCATTTTGTGATTGTGCCAGACATCACATTGCAAATCGAGGGGTAAGAATGAAGAGAATCTGGGGAAAGGTCCCTTTTAAACATTGAGGTATCAATGCCGCAAGTAACCGTCTCGCCAAGCTCATTATCGCCAAACTCAAAATACCCCATGCTCGATTAGATTGTTGCTGTGCCAACATCCCGGAGCTCGAAAACAAGGTGATTTACTTGGAAATGTTGAAGCGCTGGCCACGTCGACGTCTGGGTACTCTGGGCGCCATGCTATGATTGTTTATAATTTGAGATGAGAAGTCGTGTTTTTACTAAAATCCCCATTTGTTGATATATTGAGTTATTGTTGATTGGATTGAATTGCGCAAACGAAAATGCCTCCCCCTCCCCGCGAATCACCCAGGAGACCTCGAGAGTCTAGAGAGGCAAGAGAACGAAGACATGAGCAGGATGGAAGGAGGAAAGCGAGAAGATCGAGATATGAGGAAACGTCCTCAGGAGTGAGCTCGCAAACATTATCAGTCAATGCTCTACAGAAATTGGATCAGTTGAATCGAAAGGAGGCGACGAGATCAGCGGAGGCTACACCGACGAAGCCGAGGAGGAAGAGAGAGAGGAGGGAGAGAGAGGTGGTGGAGGAGAAGACTGTGGTGGATAAGAGGAGGACGCATACACATGCACATAAGCGGAGGAAGAGGAGGGTTGTTAGTGGTGCACTGCTTGAGGAAGGAGATGGAAGTAGGCTGAGGGGAATAAGGGGTGGTGATAGAAATTATGAGAAACACCATGATAATGATTCGGAAGAGGGAGGGGGGAAGAAGAAGAGATTATGTGAGTTCTGCTCCTTCACGCAGGATTGTGACGAAGTCTGATTGATGATTAGGGCTCTGGATTGGAATCGCTGCGGTCGTGGCTATCATTATAATCATCGTGGCAGTCGTGGTCAGCCAGAAAAACTCCTCGAAATCTAGTTCACCGAGCTCAAATACAGCCTCCTCGAGCGGGAACAAACCTTCAAACTCGAATCTAAACGGCATATCGGAATCGGATATTCCAGCTGAGGCGAAAGGAACGGACCTGGATCCATTTTCGTGGTACGATACGAACGATTTCAATGTCACGTATACAGCCGTCACGGTAGGGGGTCTGCCGATCATCGGATTGAACTCGGAGTGGGATGATTCGAAAAGTGCGAATTCGAATACGCCACCAATATCGAAGTCATGGGGATCATACGCAGATACGCCTGCCAGGGGAGTCAATGTCGGAGGATGGCTCTCCCTAGAACCGTTCATTACTCCTTCGCTTTTTAACTACCCGGGTGTAGTGGACGAATGGACTCTGACAAAACACTTGGGACCTGGAGCCAAGGCAGCTTTGGAGAAGCACTATGCAACATTCGTGACCGAGCAAACATTCAAGGATATTGCAGCAGCTGGATTAGACCACGTGAGAATCCCCTTCTCCTACTGGGCTGTAGGCACTTACGACGGCGATCCATACGTGGCCCGCGTATCATGGAGATACCTCCTCAGAGCCATAGAATGGGCACGCAGGAACGGTCTTCGGATCAATCTCGATTTGCATGGCATCCCAGGATCTCAAAATGGCTGGAACCACAGCGGTCGTCTCGGTGAAATCGGCTGGCTTAACGGTCCCAATGGCGCCGAGAACGCCAAACGCTCCCTAGAAGTCCACGATGCACTCTCGCAATTCTTCGCCCAACCTCGGTACCAAAACATAGTAACATTCTACGGTCTTGCCAACGAACCTAAAATGACATCCCTCCAGACCTCAGACGTCTTAGCCTGGACGGTCTCCGCTTATGACCTCGTGCGAAAGAATGGGATAAAAGCCAACGTCGTCTTTGGCGACGGGTTTATGGGTCTCGGGAACTGGAAAGGCAAATTATCGGGCTTGGAAGGTCTGGTGTTGGATGTGCATCAATATGTCATTTTCAATAAATACCAAGTCGAATACACGCATACCAAGAAAATTAACTACGCCTGCTCAGACTGGTCTACCCAGACATCGCAGAGCATGGACGTCTCCACCGGATTCGGACCAACTCTTTTCGCAGAATGGTCGCAAGCCGACACAGATTGCGCGCCAAACCTGAACAATGTCGGCTGGGGCACGCGCTGGGAAGGAACCTACAAGTCCGGAGACCCCAGTACCGAAGTCCTTACCCCAGGATGTCCTGCCAAGAGTTCGGCATGCAGTTGCGCGAACGCGAACTCGGATCCGGGGACGTATAGTGCGGCATACAAGAAATTTTTGCAGATGTTCGCGGAGGCACAGATGCATAGTTTCGAGAAAGGCTGGGGATGGTTCTATTGGACGTGGAAGACGGAGGGAGCTACGCAGTGGAGTTATGAGAGAGGACTCGCGGCGGGAATATTGCCGAAGAAGGCGTATGCGCCGGATTTCAAGTGCGCAGAGATTACTCCGGATTTCAAGGACTTGCCAGAATATTATTGAGCCAGATTGAGGTGGCAGAAATCAGCGAATATTGCGTATGTATAGGTGGTGGAATGAGGTGTATAATGGCTAGGAACGAAGACATGGGAGGGCATCTCTAGATGATTGGGTGTCTTTACACCAATACATGGGTCTCGGAGTTAGGATTTGGGATGGATATGTCGTTGGAGTTTGGATGATAGTCTAGTCATGATAGCGGATGGACTATTTGCACCTTGTTTACTTTCGGGATCGAATTTAAGCGAGATCACATCATCACTGTGATATCCAGAGCTTTCGTCGAGGTTTAATCAAATCATACAGCTTTCTTAGAAATGTACAATAGTGATCGAGCCAGGAATCTAGTCGTCGTCCCGTCCACTGCTGCATAGTTCATTTCAGGCTAGCACGCTGGGCTTTTGTGTACGTGCAAATCGCCCACGTCACGGCAAGTGAAAAATTACTTTAGCTACCTAGACTTATATCCAAATTTCTTACTTTCGCAAAGTCATCAAGCATTTCCGTGATATTGAAAAGATGACGACGTGCGACAAAATGGTCCTACTAATCGCAAAGCCGACATCTACCCGGTGGAATGGATATTGTGCATAATAGTTTTCACGGATAGCAATGTCACCCAATATTTTGGTGACATTGAAATCTTGCGACGTGCAACAGAACTCTTTAAAACCGCAAACGTGGCCCGGCATATTTTCGGATCTACTGACGATTTGATGCGTCCTGCGACTCTAAATATCGTTCTTGATTTCACGGTAAAGTGGAAAGTTATTGTGCCTCTGTTTGAAAATACTAGATATTCACCCCGGTGATTTGTGTGAGCAGGATGCGCAGTATAACCCAACAGTGGTGTCGGCTTTGTTCGACGGCGTCACGTCTTTCGATACGAGACGGAGAGGAAAAGAGAGGTAGAACGGCACGATGACGTTTCTCATAATAAGAGGAAGAGAGATGTTTCGCTTAGAGGAAAGGTCAGAGAAAGAGACTTGAGGTATACGAGAGAAACCGGGACTTCGGCGGAAACGAATGTTACACCTTCAGAAGGGAGATGGGAGAAAGGGGAAGAAAAGCCTTGGCTAACGTAAGAAGAAGAGAGATGTATGCTTTAGGTTGAAAGCAATATATCTTAAGGTGATGAGAGGAAAGTGGGTATTCCGAGGAGGCCCGGGGAGCTTAGAGGGATTGGAGAGAAGCTTGAGGAGAGCGTTGAATAGATTATAATAGCTCATTACAATTTCACATAGAGCGTCAAGCTCAGAAATTGATATGGATATTCATCGGCGTTTTGTTGAATACATACATTAGCTATCGTGCACTGTTTGCACCTCGTTAATGTTTACTTTCGAACTTCGGGGAGGGGCTTTAGCGAAACATGACAGCGCTCATAACAACATACCTTCCAAACATCAAAAGTGCCATTATATGTTTGTGCTATGACTCTGTTGTTGCCCTGGGTGGACTGAAGCTTTTTTTCCAGTAAGCCATGTCGACATTTGAAGCAGGAGAATGTTCGTCTGCAGTGCACCAGATGCGATGTCCGGAGGCAGATAAGTTGCTGAGTTTCGCCCTCGGTCTCGTTTGTGCGCTTGTCAATGGAAAGAAATTGCCATGCGATTAGTACGAAAGATGCTTAATTTGTAGATTTCTATTTACATAACAACTAGTTGTCGTATTCCAAAGAGATTGACCAATTCACATTTAGAGTGCGGAAAAGATTACGTATCGATTGTCCTTGTGAAGTGAGAGAGGCATGTCGTTTTTCGCTTGCAAAGGTACCGTACTTAATACTTCGGTCCTGTGATGACGATACCCGCAGAATCCTGATGTATGACTACTTCTTTTCGGAGGCTGTTAAGCTCGGAGTTCGCTTCAGCTTGTCATTTTTCAAACACCGACTCGGGCCACTGCTATCGTACGAATACCCTCTCGTACCAATGCCGTCTTCCCATCCAAGATCATACAGATCATAATACCTGTATTACAGCAACTACTTCACCAAGAGATCCCTGTAGCATGCTGATAGAACTCACAATGCTACTTGCCCGAACGCTTGAAAAATGTATCGTTAAGGTTCTAATATTTTCATAGAACGTCAACAGCAGAAAACACCAGGATTCTAAACTCGTGAGTCACTTGGGTCTGTACCGGAAGGAGTCGCTTTTTTATATTCGATCGTAAGAGCCTCAACTGTGAGATTATCCTCTGACCCACTATTATATTGGTCAAGAAGATAATTCAGGGCTCTTCCACGATATAACCCAACTTCACTCACGCAATGTGTGGTTTAACTGACCTTTCGAAGTGATATGGCTTAGTTTTGCCACTGCAGCTGGGAATTTCAGCTTCAAATGATACCATGGTCTAGTAATTCACTTTACGGCTGTCACCTTTCAGTTCACATGTCACTACATTCGTATCATTGACAGGAAGTAAGATACCCGGTGACGCATCTTGCTTTTCCGGTGATGGAATTTATCTTTAGGCCGGTAAGTCAGTGCTCAGAACTTATCCGGAGCGCTGCCACCAGAGTTGCGTTGGTCCGAGCGGCTCCCTGAAGAGCGTCGTAAGGTGCACGGAAGTGAAGCCTGGTCAAAACGCAACGCTGGTGGCAGCGCTTCGGTTATACAGACTAACGCCTCAGCTCGCAAGGACATTACACATTCGGTTACGATATGTTAAGCCAACAAGGGGCAAAAAGCTTGCTAAAATTGGTTCTAGCTTTGCGATCCAAGAAAAGGTGGGAAGTTTCAGATCATGTGTTGTTTTTGTTTCGTGGTGCCAGGGACACGAGTCTAGAATATCAGCATCTCTCGGTCATACAAACATTGCCCAGCTCCCTGTGGTTAGCTCTCCGACCTGAGGTGATCGAAATTGTTGCACGCCGTCGCAACCATGAGAGCTGAGAGTACGGGGAAACTTCCGGCGGTCAAGGCTAACAAGTCTCATTAGATTGAGGCAATCGCAAAACTCCAGCTTCGAATAAGCCAAGGTAGTAAACACTTCATGGAAAGTGAACTCAGAAAGCTTCGAAATCGGATCGTATATCAATATTGAAGGGAAAACTAAAGTGAAAGCCCGCTCGAATCAAACGAGCGTGTAAAGAATGTCGTTCAAGTTGGAATATCTAATGTACAACGGAACCACATATAACGTCATATATGCATCACTGTCTCTCTATTTGTCAAGCTGCCCAATTCCTCAAATCTCTCTCTTTCACATATTATACTTCTTGAGCCGTCGCTAATTGAGCATTCATATCCAAAATTTATTATGATCTAATCATCCGACGAAAGGACGAGGCTTGGTAGGTCCAGTAACCTTATTTCTCCTTGTGCTAATCCTAGGTCCCTGGGGCGCGGATGCTTGAGTGGAAGAATCTGCTATTGAGATACCCTTTGAGCCACCCTGCGAAGAAGAAGAAGAAGAGCCTGGCGTGGGTTTGAACATAGTACTGGCCAAGAAGACACCGCCGTTGGCTTGTCTGTCCATCATGGATCGCATTTCGTTCATGGTCATGGTGATAGTACCGGTCTCAGAACTATTGGCCTCCGTGCCTCGAGACTCTCCTCCTGTAGAAGTACTGTTGAGTCCGGATGCTTGTGGAGCGGCCCCTGTTCGTTCCAACGCAGCAGTTGTACCAGTTCCTGCGGACTTGGCCACTGCCATAGTGAGCATGAATTCTCCGTTGATGTTGTTGACTGGGACAGCGACACGTGCATTGACCTGATCGAGAACTGCTTTGGAGGGAATCATTTTGAAAGTTGGCGAAAGAAGCAATTGCGCTGCGACAGGGTTGTTATTGTTGCCGTTAGTATTGGTGTTACTGTTGCTATTGGTATTGCTGTTGCTGTCGGTGGATGGTGATCCATTCTGTCTCTTGGCTCGTTGAATATTGGTAGCTCCGCCTGGGTTCAGGAGAAGGGATCGTTGAGCCACACCAAGAGTGATTGTACCGTCAGCGCCAACACCCATAGCAGTAGCCATTGCCATGACACGGTCCATATTGACTATGTCTGTTAGCACGCCTTCTCTGTATATATCTTGAAATCTTACGTGGGAGCTGAAGAACTGCTTGCATATTGTTAAGGTTAGGCTGGACACCTCCCAAGTTGGTGGTTACGAGATAACGGTAATTGTCTGGCCAGTTTGTTAGATATATGAAACATCTGTAGGTACAATTAGACTCACTGAGTGGAGCGCCGACCATAGCAGTCATACTTGTCGAGATACCGTTGACAACATTGGTGTTGAGAGTCATTTGCTGAGTGGCTTTCAATGACATGCGGAAACCATCGGTGAACTCAATCTCCTGGATACCGGATCCTGTAACCCTGACTTGCTGTCCGAAGGGGCTCAACACGTTGCTTGTCTCGGTTGTCTGACGTCCAATAGCCATGTATTCACCGTCAATGTTCGTCATCTTCACGATGCGGACAGAGCTGTCGGTGCTGGAAAAACAAATCAGAACCTCTACTAATGCCGAGAAATCTAGAGTTATCTTACATGTTGACACTCTTGATTTCCTCCATGACCATCCATGTCTGCTTATCCGGAGAAAGCTTTGCAACGAAGGCGTTCTCGGGGTTGATTTTATTAGCTGTAAGCATATTTGAATTCATTTGTAGTTCGATTTGTGCACCGACAAGATCCGAGGCTCCGTTAGTAGAGATGGTCATCGAACTTTGCTGTAATTGCACGAAAGGCTGTCCCGTTGAGCCGACAACATGGTTGGCAGTAAGAGGGGACTGGTTTTGGTTGATTATAAGTTGTCGCTGGGTTTGAGAGTAAGTCTCTACTACAGAACCATCAGGAAGAATGACTCGGTTAATTGCCATCTAATCAGGTTAGCATACGACTCAAAAGCTGTGAGTATACAGGATCTTACATTGCCATTCAGGTTGACGACCTGATTCCACTGGACTCGTTGGTCCTGGCCCTTGACTGAGGCCAGCAGTATCGAACTGACCAGCAGGAAAGGAACGCGATCATTAAAAAAGAGCATTATTAAAGGGCCACCAGGGCTGTAAAGAATGTTACTATTAAGGCAAAGAAAGTAAAAATGCAGCAATGGAAGCAAAACTGAAAGGATAGTTGAAAGTTTATGATTGGGGATGATGCTAACTTGAATGAGATCAGCAACTAAGTAGGAGTTGAAAGAGCCTCGCAGGTCGCAATGATCCACGTGCTTTCACGACCATGAAGTCTCATCCTGAAAAGGTCTGGATGGACAGATAGCCGTCTGAAGTATCAGGATGTAAATGCGATAGGCCGCGGAGAGTCTAATGGGCTGCGGGTTATTTCGACCCATGTACATCCTTGGGTGAGTTTCTAAAAGGTAGCAGAACCCGTGGATGAGTTCGAGGTTTCGCTATCAGCCACAACTACCCATGACCATAAAGGTATACATTCAGACAAATCATGCTTGGCTACATAAAACATCAGGTTATTATTAGAGCATGCGTGTTATTTTGAGGTTTATGCAGTACTCTACCCATGGCATTAGGGCTAGGTACGTACCCATTGTTAGGTTGAGTACATCTCTAAGAGCCGTGCTTAGCTGCTGCTGGGTTTAGTAGGGCTGACCTACCCATGGAGATCTATGTCGTGGCCTGAGTTACGATGCACATCCGTACCATTCTACACCCTTGATATAGAACACGGGAGACGAGGGCTAGAAAGTTTCAAGAAAACGGCGGGAGCTTGTCAGTCTTGCAGAGGCGGCGTACCTGCAGCAAAGACACTTATGTATCTCGCATCCACATGTTTCATACTTCGAATCATCGACTTAATGGATCATCTGTACCAGGGTTGTGGCAGGCGGAGTGTAGATCTGGGGATCAGATCTAGCCGGTAGTGGTGGCCGGGAGTCCGGAAAAATACATTTGACTGACTCAGGTTTGAAACTTCCAGCATTGGGCACATGCTGATCTATCACTCACATACAAGCTTATGGCCTCAAGAGATATTCCGAGCGGAACACAACGGAGCCGGCTTGAGTATGTTTGCCACTGTGATATACTTTTTGCGAGTTAAATCTCCTGTCATCATCATGTAGGTGGAGCAATTGACGATGCTTTCTGTTGACAAGCTTGAAAGAAGCTTAAATTGCTTATGCTAGGATTTTGGCAGGACGCACTCTTCTGTCTCGTGTATATATCTATAGCTTATAAAAAACTTGAAATACTTTGAGATCGGTTGAGGGCTGCCGGCATAATTAGCTCGATGTTTTACATACTTATTCTGCAATGAGGTATGGAGAGAAATTGAGCAGACGGACGATTGTGATTTAATACTGCTCAAACTTTTTCTACACTATGGACTGGTATAATAAATATGGTAATATTCAAGTACAATATGTCTCAAGTCAATTGACAAAATCGTGACATTAACTGAAAGACCCGCTTTTCTTCTCAAATAAAAATGAACGAAGCTGCCACGAAAAGCCCGCTCCAAATCGACATCTGCAAGCCTCCTGAATTTCTCATTGCCATACTTACACCCGGTACAGTAGTGTTTCCAGCACCACCGTTACCCCCAGCGGGTTGGGCTGCTTGCGCTGGTTGAACACCTCCCGTCGGATTTGGCGATGTTGAATTGCCGCTTCCGCCCTGGACAATTCCTGCGGGAGCAAGTGTCGACGATTCGATAGGATTCGGAGTTGCTGCAGCCGGCTGTGGAATGCCATTTGTGGCACCGGATGAAGGAAGAGAGCTTGCCACAATGCCTGCGGTCATCAAAGTGGCCGAATTCACACCAGAAGGAAGTGTCGTAGCTCCGGGGCTGCTTGTAGGCGAACTGCTTGTAGACGACATTGTTGGACCCAGCTACGAAACGCAAAATTAGAAATTGTAGCCAATTCCTGCTTGCTCCATTTATGGCAAGTCAAACTTACAGTAATTGGAACACCAGCTGGTTCTCCTCCAACAATTCCAGCAGCAATCAGTCCGCCAGAATTGACAGCTTTGGGAGGGCTGTTTTCTGGCTGCGGAATACCCTTATCACCGTTCAAGTTCATTGATCCAGCAATGATTCCAGAAGTTCCCAGTGACGTCTCGTCGATTATTGGATTGCCAGCGGGTTGCGCAGCTGCGCTCGCGACCGGCGCCGGGGCTGGTGGACTGTTAGCCATGCCCGCTGGTGACATTTCAGGCATTCCAGGCCTACCAGGCATGCCAGGCGGCATACCTGGAGGCATAGCAGGCGGCATAGCAGGAGGCATGCCAGGCGCCGCACGATCCATACCTGGAGGCATACCAGGCGGCATACCTGCAGCTGGAGGTGGAGGAGGTGGAGG
>JACBAH010006663.1:0-13027 GCA_014282315.1 Neospermospora avenae | reverse complement strand
GTCTGCGTCTTACTCGGCCACGGCCACGGCCACGACACCGCTTCAGACCGCTTCTCTCCTCCTCCTCCTCCCCCTCCTCCATTTTTAGAGCTACCGCATCTCGCGAGCTCAGAGCTCAGATGGCCACCCACATCCACATCCTCACCTGCAAGCACACAGACCCTAGACCCTAGACCTGCTTCCTGAATCCTATCTTCGGATAACGTGCTCCAAGTTGAGATAGTAGGTAGCTTGCCATCCTTGCGACCAGCGGGATGACATGGGTGTGGCCAACTCAAGCAAGTAAGTGCCGTGCGGCCATTCTTATATTAGATGCGGTGCCAGCCATGTTTCTGCTGTTGAAGATATGCGCCTTCGACGTCGTCGGGTCATCTTTGTGTACACACACTCCCTACAAATCTTCTCTTCTTCTACGAATTTCAAGAAACTTGGTCGATTACATTTTCGAACTTCATCCCTTCTTCTGCCAGTGCACTATATACCGTTCACAATATAGCAATGTGCTGAGCGCTATAATTGGAATACTTTTGTCCAACCGATCATGAGAGATATTGGACCAGCCTTTCTATTATGTGCCTCTAGCCTGTCACTTGTTGTTCTAAGTGATCCATTATCTTTCTCACGCTTGCCGATACCGACCTCGTTTCCACCACTTGGAGGAAGTAGGACTTTTTCTGGGAATTGGTTCTCAGCTGCATCCACGAATACCATTACCGCTTCGATCGTATCTTCGACTTCTTCGGCTTCAGCTTCGGCGCCCGAAGCATCCACTACTGTCTTAATCGACATCTCCTCATTTCTCACATCAGCAAATTCCTTCAGACCCTCTACATCCCTCGCAGTATCGACCTCCGATCCAGTCGTGCAGGTATCAACACTACCCATGTCTTCCTCTTCCACCACACCGTCAGGGGAGAAGTCTTCCTCCCACAACACTCTGGTCATCGTTTTGGCTGCGGTTCTTGGCGCGATCGGTCTTATTCTGATAGGAGCTCTCGTATTTCTTATGTATCGCTACAAAAGGGGACAATTACCCTTCACCCACCGTGGTGTTTCGCCAATCAACGATGATGAAATTGCTTCCTGGCGACGGACGGGCAAGGAGGCGAAACTTACCATTCCATCTCCCACCTATCAACCTGCAATGCGAGAAGTTGCAGATGTCCATCTAAAGTCACCTGGATGGACCTGGGCTGTATCGCCATCATCGATTCGAACAGTCTCTGCATACACCACAGATCCTCAAGTCCAGGCTCAAGCTCCTAACGCTCGAGCTGGCCTCACAGACCAAGTCATTCCCGGCGCCGAGCCCTTCATTCCACAGCCCAAGAGACAGAGCTCGCGGCTATCTAAAGTACCTCCCGGACATTCTAGGACGAAAAGTAGGAGGAGTAGCATGAGCGCTAGGAGTATATGGAGTCCAGAGCGGACGAGCAACGATTACATCTACCGGGATCAGCCTCACACCACGTGGTACGCTGTCGATGGTGCAGGTGCTAGTAGTCATTTCAGAACAGAGCTCAGCTACGACTCGCCAGGAACATCCTCATTCGGCGAGCATATTTCTGGAGGGTTATCACCTCGCCCAGAAAGAAGGGCGAGGCAATGGGAGCAAGGAATCCCAAGGGAGGATATAGGGAGAGCTATTGCATAGTTGTCTCCGGTTAGCGAGTATTTTGCAGGGCGAGAACACCACAAACTTTCTTTCAGTTCACACACGGGGATTTATTTGATACCACTTAACGTTATATTCGATTTTGGCGCGCTGCGCAGTAGGGCTGGCGTTTGGAGAGCCGGGCTTCGACCTGAGCGAGGGGCATTTGGGACGCTATACTGCTATAAATATAGCGAGCGACGCTTCACACTGGGTGATCTAGATTCATCTTATCCTATACAGACATATATTGTAGATTCAAATACATGTAATATTGTACTTCGATACCGCAAGATCCTCATCACGTGACTAGGTGACTACTATGATCGCTAATGGAATCTCATGTCTTCAAGATACTGGAGAAGTCCTTGCCCCTGGATCATCTATTTCTTTCAGCTGAGCTTCAATAAGATTCGACAATAAGTTCAGGTCGCTACCAAATTTGTCCTCGGAATCCTTTGCTCATTTCTGACAGCACAGTATGGAGCAAGAAGAACACTTCAAGCCAGCAGTGGAAATTTGGCTCAGCATGTCATCAAGACTCAAGAGCGAAAAATCCCCAGATTATTACACCTTAATATCCGGATGAGAGCCAATCAAGGTACCGTATAAAGCTCCTGATAACTCTAAAAAGTATGCGACGTATCATATCATCTCAAGTGCGCCATGCTATCATTTCCGCAATCATCCGTCGATTTCAGCTATCCTCGAGAAGTGCGCACGATAGATACCACTTGGAGCCCTGCTTGCTATGTAGATTAGTGCTTATGTGTATGAAATGGTGCGAAGTGCCGATCGCCAAATGGTCGTTCCTCTAACCTTTTGATCCGACATCTAATTTCTCATCAATCCGCGAGTAAGAGAGAGAGAAAGCAAAGTATTAGATTTGCGTGAAATTCTTTGCCTGTATCTGTGAGCGAATACACTGTATATTATATTAAGACGAACCCGGAAATTTTCGCGCTCCGTAGGCAGTCTACGCAAGTGCTCCGAATGAGTGAGAAAGCAGGCAGGTGGTTGATGTTTACTTGGTAAATCAGCAGCTCGCTTATCTGCTGCTCCACCACCAAGCGCTCTTGGCTTGCTTTCGTCGTTCAGTTCTCCAATGAGAACCGTCCCTCGACTTCAACTTGGAATTCAGTCTGGTATCTCCAGAGCCATTGACTCGTTCTGTCCGTCTGGTTCCTACTATCGGCTCGGAGGAATTATGTATATGATGCCCAGCTACTTGGCGCTTATCTAGGTTCACGCCTTACGAAACTGTAAGTACGGATCAAGCTTCAAATCTAGATATCGAAACATGTAGAAATATGTGACTACACACAAGAGTTTCCCAAGAACCTTGAAAAGCAGTCAGGAAGAAAAGTCGTCTCTTACCTTTCCCAACAACGGATCATATCCTCCAGCAGGCTCGGTCAAGCATCTTCTTCCGATGATTCCAGCAAGTCTTTCAATCGTAGCAGGGCTATTGATCATCCCAAGAACCATAGCCTTTCAAGTTTGTCCACCCACCGTTCCTTTGCGACCCTCTCTGATACAGCCTACTGGTGATATATTGGATCAAGACCCCTCGAGCAATTCTCGATCGCCTCACGGGCGACCCGACAGCAGCCTTTCGATTGTCATCAGCTTCTTCCTCCATCACTATCACGACGAAAGCGGACTCGAAATTTCCAGGCTCACAACACGACTTGACACGTGAACGTGGTAGCTGCACAGCAAGTCGATCGGGATACCATATATCGTATTGCTTCGATGCCAAAGCTCTGCACTGTCCTTGACGTTATGAATTAGGAGGGTGATGGATATCAACGACTTCGGTCAGAGAAAAATACTCAACTTTCGGGATTGGGATGCTTCGAGTAGACGACTCTGACATTCCTGCCATGCGTCTTTATGGCTTTCCTCGGGATCGTATGTAGTCCCTCGCTTCGGCATACGAAGTTGAGACTCATGTAGACACTTAGGCGTGATCTTCGCCCTCAGTAAGAGTCCTCTGGGGGAGGTCTTGGTGGAGCTCGGGTTGTCGCTAGTGGAACCCTCATCTGATTTTGCATGTTACTGCGCAGCTAACTTATCGGTATGCACATCGCGACCGTAAAAGTGAAATCCCGAAGTCTTAATAGCTGGCCATTTTGCCTTGCCGACGGAATCTCAGAGTTCTTGTCAAGCGTCTCTGAGGGAAGATTATTCTTCTACCTTGCAGGTCAGACTTTCACGCTATCCAACTTGGCGTTCCCTCATTTCGCTTTCGCTGCGGGGGGGAATCACAACAGAATTATCGTGAAGCGATATGGTCTCGATGAACTTCTTTCAGCGTGAGATGTTGGAGACCTCTGGGTCTGAACGTCAGGAAGGGACTAAGATAGCACACATGAAGATATATATAATATCACTACATGTAAGTTCAGTGTTTGGAAAAGTTCAGCTTTAGCTCCTCCATCCAGTCCTCTCCGATTTTTTTGTAAAACAGCACTGTCGTTGTCTTCTCAACTCCAGCTATTCTTGTTCGACGAACGATACGTAGCATTTTCAATCCCCGAATCCTGTTCAGAATGAGAACTCCCAAATAGCTACATCCTCAAGCTTACGTCTCAACAACCACACGAGGTAGTACCGGCATGTCTTAGGGTATCTTCCGCTCAATTAGCCTGGACCGATCATCCGGCTTGCGCCACCTATCGAGACCTCTATCATGACTGGCAGCAATCCTGAATATGCCGCTGTCTTAACCAGAATTTCCGGGTATGCAGTAAGCATCGCTATCAATACCTCTGATAAAAGAAACGATCTTGCTCCCGGATTCCTCTGGTTGCCATGGTGGCTCAACGTCTATTTCCAAGTGTTGACAACCTTGCTCGCTCCAGGCGAAGAAGTTCACTAGAACTTACGTGAAGAAGTTGGACAACGATTCCTTGATCACCTTCTCACTTGACAGCGGCCCTGGTATCAAGATTTCCGAATGGGATGCAGGCAGTATATCCTTCTTCAGCATTTGGACTGCTGTGAAGAAAGTGACAAGCTTCGGTGCTAGAATCTATCCCGTGGAAGAAAGAACTCGTTGGCAGGACGGCTTTCAGGGATTTCATCTTCATGATGAAATTGGGGTCTTCATATTTGATTGCGGAAGCTGGTTTGATTCCGGTGTGACGATATCTTGGTTTGCTTGCGAGTGAATACGCCTTTCAATTTGATGAGATGGAAAAGTCACGTCGTCAAAGATGTCGGGCCTGCGACAAACACTGCTAAAGGTATGATTGGATATAGAAGAGTGAGTATCGAGCCGTTCAAATTGAGAATTGAGAAGGGTACTTCAATTAGATGTTCAAAGTTGGAAAGGAAAATTTGATTGTTTACAACGTCGCTGATCAAGCGAGCTGATCGTATCCGGGGTGGGATAAAAAAGATTAATTGCAAGACCTAAATCCAAAGCACGTCTTAATCAACGCTAAATTTGTTCGCACCAGTCTAAGCGCCTTTTGCAGTCACTTCCAAACTATTTTTGTCTGTGAATCATACCTAAACAAAGCTCTACTTGGATAAATTGGTTGGACACCCTCAACCGTCTTGTCACGTGGAAACACGGTCGCGTATCACTCTACGCGGTTCACCGCTTTCGAATTGTGCCATCCTCGACTTTCCCCAAACTCGAACTTCTGTATACTCCTCTTTGAACATTGCTTTCGTTGCCTAGACAAAACAAAATGCCTCCACGAAAAAGTGATGCCTCGAAGGTAGCTACGGCGGACGAAGCGACGCCTGGAAAAGAGACAGGAGGGAGAGATGGCATAAACATCGAGGTTGGTACCCCTCCTAAGCTTGGTTCAGTATTATTTCAGCAGAGCAATTGGCTGGTTTTGCAGTAGAGTTGGCAGAGGAAAATAGAGGTATGAAGCGCTATATTTCACTGCTAAATCATACCAGGACCTCAATCTACCAAAGAGCATAGTAACGAGACTGGCAAAGGGTGTTCTACCCCCCAACACACAAGTCCAGGGAAATGCTATGATAGCAACGACCAAGAGCGCAACAGTGTTCGTCAATTACCTAGCTTCACAGTTTGTACTCCTTGCCCGCTATCCTTCTAGCAATAGGCTGACCGGGGTTTCCTCAAAGCGCAAACGAGCATGCCTCGGCCAGCAACAGGAAAACAATCGCGCCGCAGGACGTCTTCAATGCATTAGAAGATCTCGAGTTCCCGGATTTCAGAAATAGGCTGGAGGCCGAGCTTGCAAGTACGTGCACCTTGCGTCGTGTGTACAAGAGCAGAGAAGCTGATGTTGTTCGAAGAATTCAACGAAGTGCAGACGGATAAGAGAAATGCCTACCGCAGTAAAGTCGCAAACAAGTCTGCGGGCTCTGCAGACCAAATCGAAGGCGATGCGCAGGAAGACAACAACGGACAGCCTGCTGCGAAGAAAGCTAGGTTAGATGGCGAGGAGGGCGCGAATGGTGGAGGGGAGGCAGATGTGGATGCGGATGAGACTCTTGATGCGGATCAGACGGAGGATGAGGATGATGTGCCGGACGACGAAGAAGAAGAAGGCAATGATGAGCAGATGGAGGGCGAGGAGCAAATGGATGATGTGGAGCAGAAAGAAGCGGAAGATGAGGCGCTTGATAATGGTGAAGATAGCGATTGATGAGGGAGGATATTTGTTTTGTTACTGCAGGCTATTGGTGCATTGGGCGGATGGAGTTTGGAAGGATACATAATGACAGTTTCACCTACGTTCGGGTGGCTACATAAAAGACAGATTATGTTTACCGACTCTCCGGGTCTGGCAGCCAGCACATTCTCTCTTCAACCTCCCTGATACGATTATCGCTTGAGTTGAGGCACTCGCGATTATCAATAGCAGGTTGAGCGAGCAAGCCTGTTCATAGGACACGGCTTGTTCTGGATATGTCATCTTATACATTATCGTCGATGCCTGATCCAACTGTGATCGGCAGGGGTGTCTCGTTGAATTTATGATCCAAGTCATGTTCCTGATCAACGACAAAATATACAACTCTCCTATCACATCCCTCTGCTTTTCATGCTCCCTTTCTAAAATTCTCTACTGTCTATTAAAGCTCTTTCTACTATCGTTTTCCCTCTCTCAAAAGTTCTCCGGTGTGAAAACTGTTCGCGTATGCCCCATTCAAGTTCCTCTCTCTTTGCTCTTGCTCCCTTTCTCAACCACATCCAGCCTCGTCTCCCTCTGAACATCTCCACAGAAACGTCCATCCTTAAATGCTCTATTGTCAGAAGCCAATTTCAAAGAGTCATCTCCTCTTTCAACTGTCTTTCATCCTCCTCAGACCCCCTCTCCTTCACACGACGAAGCCTATCTCAAAAACAAAACCCTCAAATCCCAGTAAATAAATCCAAAAGTCGTCGAGTGCCGACAGCAGATTTACTGTATATGCTCAAGCACAAGTCTTCGTTTCGCAAAATAAGCAATTCGTTGAGTATGTTACTGAACCAAGCAATGTCTGACCTCCATCGGAAGACAAGGCCAGCAACAGCAAGGCCAGCAACAGGAACTGCCCGTCTTACGTACAACCTGACCTCAGAAGGAAGTATAGCGCTCAGAGATTGATGCATCCCGATAGTTGTGTCAGTGAGCATAAGACACACATACGCATTGCATACATGCTTATAGGTACTGCCGTGAGATCAAACACAGAAATAACATTGTGCTCTGAGATCTTGACAACTAAAGTCCCTAAAAAGCAATGCTCTCTGTTTTCATACATGCAGGGCTAGCCTCTTCTTGTAGCTGTGATCAAGTAACCCTCCATGGAGAATCCGGTTGATGGATCAAATTTCCAATTGGCAATTACGATCCTCCGACCCCCTTCCCAACCAGCTCTTGTAACTCAAATCCATAAAACCCAAACTCGAGCCAGGGAAATGGAGATGGAAGAAACGTGCCAAAACCACGGATGCCAGACCTGGATTTTCGTTGAAGAAATGCTAGCTATGGCAGGTATTTTAGCTGCCCCTTCTCTAACGTACAATGGGAGACAAAGAAAGGTACTTCCATGACAATTTGTGTCGAGAAGGGAATCTGCATCGCAGTAACAGGGCAAGGGGGAAAAAGATGAAAAATAAAGACGAATCGAAAGCTCCTATGGTTGATCGACCCATGAGTGGTTCAGCAAGATAGTTATCAAGGATCGAGTGACGACAAAGATAGCTTGATCGCGGAAGAAGTTCAGTACAGAGGCTCTGAGATGTCCGTTGTTCTATGATAGTGGGGACGAAGCTTCTCTGTGTACGATGTACGACGAGGACGGGAGCGAGAGTTCTTCGGATGCTGTCTGGATCGTGATACGTACGTCCCGTATGTATGTTGGGGGTGTATCACAGCGTCCGTCAGTTGACTCAACCTCGTACCAAAATCGGAAGTAGACGTCGTGCCACATCTTGTAGGGCCCGCTGAAGAGAGTGGTGACTGTAGGTGATGGGAGCTACAAGTGACTTCGACCGAACAATGACAGCAGAAATGGACCTTTGCTTCTACGGTACATACAAAGCATCAGTGTAGCACGTTGAAGGGTGGAGTCAGTTGTGGTGGGTGGGCAGGTATCGGGGATTGCATCCCAGCACAGGTATCGTCGATCCCCCACCTGCCCAACATGGTATGATCGTCGCTCTTCTCCAGGTGGCACATTATATATCAATCTCTTGACAAACAAAGCAAGTTGGCAAGCGAACCTTGATTATAATACCATGGTATTTCCTATGCTAGGTTCAATTCTCCCTAATCAAGTACATCGGACGGTGCCAATGGCACAGCAGTAACGGTCCAGGAAAATCCTGGTCTGCCAACCTCTGTCCTCCAATGAATCATGAATCATCCACTCGTACCATTAATCCTGCTACCGTCCTTCATAGCAGTACCTTATCTCCCTTCATATAATCGCAAAACACCAGGCCTGACACCAAATAAGATGCCAGAAGCGCGGTTGCACGAGCCACAACACCAATGCTAAAGAAACGCTGTAAAACGAGAAAACACTATGCACAACCTATTCGCCGACACATCAAGAAAGGAGGTGTCGTGCAAAACCAATTCTCGTGACCTTCTCAAACCCAGTATCCATTGCCAATCTAAAGCATGTAGCCAAAAGCAGCAGCGACACCAAGAGCCATGGCTCCGGTTCCGAAGCTAGCTGGCATCATCGTTGCGGCGGCAGCAGATGAAGAGCTGGATGGAGCAGAGGTGCCAGCGGCGGGAGGGTTGTTGGTTCCGGTTGGGGAGGAGGACGGCGCAGCGCTCGAGCTGACGGCGGCAGCAACGAATTTGGCGGGATCATTGTGACCGCAGTTCTTCTTCTCGTTGTCCTCACAGGTCTGCTGAGCAGCCGAGACACCGATGTTGGCCTGATTGCAAAGTCTGAAGACCTCCTCGCAGATGAAGGTTGGCATGGTGTTCGTGTAGTATTGGAGACCTGGAGAAGACTTGTTGGCAGCGCAATTGCACTTGTAGCTCAAAGTGGTCTAGGAAGGAAGGTGATTAGCAGTGACGGGATGAACGGGAGACGTCAGTACGTACAACATCACACTCGTTATCAGCGAGACTACCACTGCAGAGGGTACCACAGGTGTTCTTCTGACCAAGACACCATTGAGCTATAGGCACGGGAGTCAGTTCACAAGCTATAGAATCCAGAGACGCACTATTCTCTTACATCTCATGGTGGCAGGAATAGTGCTGGGGTCGATCGTTGAGTTGGATTGCGCAGCAGCGAAGCTGGCGACCATAGCAACGGCGGCGACTGACTTGACAAACATCTTGGCTTGAACGGTTGGGGGTTTGTTGTGTGAGAGGTTGAGAGCGACTCAATGGATGGAAGATAAATCGAAACGGAGGTGATGATGTTTGAGGAGATGAGATGACGAGAATTGGTGAGTGTGGATTGTTGGGAAGAAAGAGGTGAAGAAGTGAAGGTATCGCGAGAGGGAAGAAATCTGAAGTTGTAAGGGAAGGAAGGTAAATAAACTAAAACACAACGCTAGGTTGGGGAAGGCACGATTGGCTGCTTGCGGGGGCGAGGCCCAAAAGAGCTAGCTCAGAGTCTGGACTAGCTTCTAATCCTTGGAAGTGGCTGGGGACAGTGGCATTGCAGGTGGACAAGACCACGCTAAGATCGTATCGCATTCAACAACCCAAGCAGCCACTGGCTTGACGTGCAGGAAGAGAATGTGTTTGATTTTGTGGAATAATCGACTTTTATAATGTCCAACAATTGGACGACGAGCTTCGTACGACGAGCTTTGAGGTACTTCTTCACTGCTCGTCCGCACATCAGATACTGTACTCGACTTACTTTTTTCTTGGGACAGTTCTTGGGATATTACGGGGCCGAGTGATAATATCCTGCCCCTGCCCCAGGAAATTGCGGCAGCCCGAACAAGCGAGGCCGCCCTTTCCAAAAACTCACGATACGATGCAGCAGGTGTGCCACAGCGCCACTGCCTTAGAGCTCTCTCTCTCTCTCTCCACTCTGCCACCGCCACGACGATCTCTGTTCGGAGTTACTCCCCGATGTGAATGTGATTTTGATTTTGATTTGGCGCCATGCATATCTATCTATCTATCTATCTCTCTGCATTCCGCCTTTCGGATTCTCGATTGCCATGGCCATGAAGGTCCGATACCAAGCTGCAAGTAAAAGCAGGTTCTGCGTGCAAGCGCGCTCGTGTGCTTGTGCTTGGAGCTTGGGCAACCGAAGATGGGGTATTTCGGCCTGTCTAGCTAGATTGGCCGTGGCCATGGCACTGTGGCAACACGAAAGCCAGAAGACGACGACGACGACGACGAGGATAGGTCCGACGACCACGATGTCTATTCTGTAGTCAAATCCACTGCTCTGAACCGATTGGCAAGGACCGACTTTAAATGCCAGTGCATTTTCGGCTAACGAATGTCGCGCGCGAGGCATTTCCTGTATCATGGATGGATAGGTATACTTAGACTTCGCCCTTTCCTTGGTGTTTCTCGTCTCGTCTCGTCTCGTCTCGTCTCGCCTCGCCTGGTGGTGCGTAAGGTACCTACCTACCTACCTAGTCGAGACCTGACTGGAGGGAAGGAAGTCAGACTTTCCTTCTTTTTACCATACGAAGTAGCACACGAAGTAACACGAAGTACGACTTTAACCTTGAAACATTACGAGTCTCTATAATTGCGGCTGGCTATGGTAGGAATCCTTTTCGGCTCATTTGGCAATGTTTCAAAAGGAGATATCATGGTGCCGCTTCTCGAAGTCTTCCAATTTTGCACACGAGTCCCATTGGCGGATAAGGAAGAAACGCTGCTCGAGGTCCAGCAGGGGACCAAACCCCTACTGCAGTAGCCAAGCTTTTCTAGGTCCACATTTTGGACTGCTCGTTTGCTCCATCGTGATTGGTTCAAGCTCAGAAACTTGCCCAGGTGCTTCGCTGGTTTCCGCTCGACCCGTCGGCGTTAACGACAAGCTCCCGCTCCGCTCCAGCTCCAGCTCCAGCTCCAGCTCCAGCTCCAGCTCCAGCTCCAGCTCCAGCTCCAGCATGGACTCCCGAGGTCCCCATCACCCATCCCATCGCCACCCAGTAGCCGAGAGTCAACAACGGGAGCGGTGGGGAAGACCGATGATCGCAGTCCGATGTGAACAAGTGCCGTCGAGATATGGAAGAGCCTCTCCGAGAGCCTCTTCATCTACGCCACCCCACTTTTCGAATATGTCTTGACAACTTCAAAGTCGAGAGAGAGCCTCCAAGATTATGGCCGAAGATGAGCTTGCTCCGAGTGCAGCTTATACAGTGAAAGCCGAGCCAGGTCAGAAGTCACTCGAGCCTGGCGAAAATCCGCATCTTTCCGCTTCAACGCCAAGGGATGACGAAAAGAGAAGATTCGCACTATTGAGTGATAGTGTTGCTGCGAGAAAGATATGGAGGATGCTTTCTTGGACGCCGAAACGATGTCGGTACAATCCGGAGTCTCCTCCTGAGTTCAGTATGGGATTGAACCTTTTATTCGGATTTGTAAGTGGGGCAATTTTCTAGAGACATTGATACGCACCTCGCTTGGCTTTCCTGGAAGAAAACAAAACTCAATTTAAATTGACCTCAGACTGGGAGAAGAGTTCAAGCATAAGAGAAACATGCTGATTCTTGAAGGCTGCAACATTCACGGTTGCAAATCTCTACTACAACCACCCAATTTTGAACATCCTCGCCAATGAGTTCAATGTCTCCAACGAGCGAGCAGCACAGATTCCAACCGTGATGCAAGGAGGATATGCAGCAGGACTACTGTTTTTATGTCCACTAGGAGACATATTCCGGCGCCGAGCATTTGTTCTTGTCTTGATATTCTTCACTGCAACAATGGTTCGAAAACCTCACTCCTCACTTTCCACAAGCACCTTTACTGACTTGGTAAAGTGGCTCGGACTATGTCTGACAAATTCATTTTCTGTCTTTCTGGCTATATCGTTCATCACAGCCGTCTCAACCGTTACTCCTCAACTGATGCTGCCTTTGGTCGGCGATCTTGCACCACCTCACCGCAGAGCAACCGCGCTGTCAATAGTCGTCTCCGGCCTCCTTCTCGGCATGCTGATAGCGCGTCTACTTTCCGGGATCCTAACGCAATACACTAGCTGGCGCAGCATATACTGGTTCTCTTTTGGTGTCCAGTATCTCATCCTGACACTGTTATTTTTCTGTATGCCAGACACCCAGTTACCAATCCCGGCGGACTAAACTACTTTTCCATGCTCTTCAGCATCCTCAAGTTGGTATTCAAGCATCCGGTCCTAGTCCAAGCATGTCTCGTAGGCTTCTTGACCTCCAGCATCTTCACTAACTACTGGACAACCCTCACTTTCCTGCTTTCCGAGCCACCATACTCTTTCTCGCCCGCAATCATCGGCCTGTTCGCCTTGATCGGTATAGCAGCAATCTGCATCGGACCCTTCTACTCTCGCATCGTGATTGATCGCTTCGTGCCTGTCTTCAGTGTCGTTCTTGGGCTCACTTACTGCTTGATCGGTACTCTCATCGGAACCTATACAGGGAAGCACACCGTCGCTGGACCCATCATCCAAGCTTTCGCTATCGATTTCGGCATCCAATCCTCGCAGATCGCAAACCGGTCAGGGATTTTCGCAATAGAGCCGAAGGCGAGGAATAGAGTCAACACTGCTTATATGCTCTCGGTGTTCTGTGGGCAGCTGATGGGTACGGCGGTTGGTAATCGGCTTTATGCAACAGGAGGGTGGGTGTTGAGTGGAAGTGCCAGTGTGGGCTTCATATGCGGGGCATTGCTGATCTGTTTTGTGAGAAGTCCGTGGAATCCGGGATGGATTGGTTGGAAGGGTGGGTGGGGTATCAGG
>JACBAH010006662.1:0-13002 GCA_014282315.1 Neospermospora avenae | reverse complement strand
CACAACGAGCCCACATCTCCGAAAGTATGTTCAAGTCCAAGCCAGTGTCCTAATTCGTGCGCTAGAGTATTTCGCTTTTCATTTCCGAGTCGTGCCTGGTCCATGACGATTCCATCTCCGGTACCTTGGTTTGAAGCCGTAACAACTTTGGAGTACTAGTTGCGGCAAAATCTTAGCTCACTGTTCGCAAATTTTTTGGGATTACTTCAAATTCACTTACTCCGTTAATGATTAGACCTCCGTTACCAATAACTTCGTCTGTGAGAAAAATGTTGAGATCAGACGGTTTACCCTTTCGATATTTAGCCATGAAGGCGCGATTGGCGTCCCTGTTTATCTTGTCGTTGTTTGAAAATGCCGAATTATTCACAAAGAGAACTTTGCCAGAATATATGGGGTATATGCCAAGTGGGTTGAAAGCGGCCTTCAGGAAGTCCATCTAGAAGCAGTGAGTTCAGCAGGTGTTCAGATTGCCAGTGAGTAATTTCTTAATCGTACCTGGAGCTTGATCCGAGACTCCCAGACACTGGTCTTAGCCCAAGTTTTCTTGGGATTTCCAGGCTGGAAAACTGACCAGAAGTAAACTTGGAAGCTAAAACTGCTGATAGTCTTACACACTGCCTTCTTTCGTCGTGCTAGTCTCGACTGCTGACCACACGTAACTTCAGGAAGACTGATGGGCTTTGCTCCAGGCACGGGACTGTTCTGAACGATATCCGTGTAGAAATTCGATTCCATGACAGCCAGCTGGATAGACTCGTCGGCTGATAGCACAATTGGCTCTGGACTGCCGTGATTGGACTTGTCTGGTGATACGTTTTCATTTGTGAAGCTTTGCGCATCTAAGGAAGCCAAATCATCTTGTGGATATCCAGTCTCGGAGATCTCATTGGTGTTAGTTGTAGGAGATGAAGTAATGGAAGTGTTCGTTGTCGTTGAAATGGTATCGGTCAAACTTGGCAATATTGTAGAAGAGCTCAGGATCAGGATCTGCGTATCAAACGCGGAAGGCAGGGACTTGGTTGGGGTCGAGGAGAGTGCTGGGGTCAATGGATCGACAATCGTAGTCGTCGTCCCGAGAGTAGAAGAACTGGACTCAGAAACGGAGATCGACGTTTCAGTTGGGATTTCTGCAGAGGACTGCGCCGCAGCAGTAGAGGTCGACGTTTCTTTTGGAGTATCTGCAGAGGACTGTGCAGCAGCAATGGAGAAGTAGCTGAGTGCAAATAATGCATTGCAAATCAAAAGTTTGATAAGGGCCATCTTCGTCAACACTGATTATGTATGAAATAATATCTTAGGTAGGTTTCTGAAGAGAGGGAGTACCATGCTCTATTTATAAGTTTGTTCACCTGGGCTGAATACTGCCATTATGGTCTCTAATTTGACTGGACGATCGTTCGATTCATCCTATCAGTATATTTTTTGCCCAGTATTCGTCGGTCAATGTTTGTATTATCCATCTGCGGACCTCTAAGGAGAAGCCCCGGACTCAGCTGCGCCGCCCAAACATTGTGGAGTTCATAGCCCACTATTCAATGGTGGATCAACACAACTGAAAACTCGTGTTGGCTAGCCCGCAGCAGGTATTCTTTTCTTGTCAGTATTTAGGTTTATACCAGAGTCAAAGTGATGTTATCGTAAAGTCATCTTCGGAGTTAGTCTACAGATGGTGCGGCTGAGTATCAACACCTCCAATGAATCTCTTCAAACCTCTTAGTACCAGTCAAAAACTGCCCAGCATCTCTCATCAAACTTGCCTCAAGGTTCAGCCTTTTGGAACTATCGATTTGGTCCTGCCGCAGCTGAGTGCTGCATCTTGTCTGTCTCAATTGACAGGCTTGGGGCTGCAGAGCCAAGAAGTCGCGCTAACTTGATCATTGTTCATTCGAACTAGTCGTCGCTTTGGCATGTTGAGGAAGCCTGAAGTGCTACTAGTCTGGTACTGCATCTAAGGAGACAAATTTTGGGGCAACAGTGTCATCCCCGCAAATGCCAAAGTCTAGCCCTATGCCATTTGCTTGTCCCGATTTGGTGCTCTGGCGCTAGTCAAATGTCAGGTCAGGTCTTCGCCGAGAGCTCAGCCTTTCACTGCCTAGAACATAGTAGGGACGACCGGTTTCCTACTCCTCGGATTGTCTTCCAGCACTACGTCAAATACCGCTGCTAGATTGGAAGCTTTTGGCATACCCTTAGAAAACAGATTACGATGAAGATAGCGTTGAACAAATAAGGGTTTGAGGTACGGACTACAGCTCACTCAACTAGCTACAGAATGTCTCTAAAGAATTCAACAGCCAATGCTACCAGCACATTCAGAATACTTAACGACGTAGAGACTAACTATCTACAAACTGTTCGCAATCAACACCTTCACGTCGAATTCCATCAACACCTCTAAATACGCCGATTTTGTACTTGAGTCCCCACCCCTTGATCAGCTCATCTCGTGTCTCTGTATCCATGTCTCCGAGATCACGGAAACGTTCAGCTAACCCACTTCCTGCCAACAACTTCATCTTGCCACCCAATGTGTTAGGCACCTTGACTTCACCTCCAAAACGGCCAATTCTGACTAAGACAACGAATAGTGTCAAGAGCATAAATCCTAAGATCGAAATGCAAATCCACACGCAGATGATGAATGTTTCGTACGTCATCCCTGAACTGAAGGGGACGTTGGCAAGTGAGACTGTTAATGGTTCACATAGAACGGTGGATAAGTCGATGACAAATTGAAAGATTGCAAAGCGGCGAAGAGCCCAAAACATGCCTGTCAGAGCATTGGGAGATGGAGTAAGGAGCATTGTGGAGGAAGCAGGTGCGCCTTTCTTTAGGTTGTAGTAAGGCTCATGTTTATGGATGGCTGTCAACGTTAGTTGCGAACACTAGCCGAATAGTCGATATAGATTCGGTGAGAAGAACTTACCAGTGCGTGTATAGTCCCAGAACAATCGAATCAGAACACCAAACGAAGTGAAGATGAACCGAACACCGAAGCTCTGACTTTCTATAAATCGGAATACGACATTATCGCTGCTTGAGAAACGATACAAGGATACAACGGCAGTGAGCGCGGCAATGGCGAGCATGAAGAACAGGAGCTGCGCCGCACGTTTCATTTTACGGGTATTGTTGCCTGCCGAAGAATTGATAGGATTGCCATCCTCGTTAAGATCGATGTGTGTATATCCTTCTGGCTCGGTTTGGTACTCGAGATTGGCGAGAACTCCAAATGCTGTTCCTTGTTCGTGTTGGTAGTATCCCAGCTCGTACTTGTGGGCTTCGAGGAAAGCGGCGAGATGTTTTTCGCGAGTTGCAGAGGGTATCTTTCGAAAGATGTCTGTGAGTCGCGGATGATGGAAAAGAGTGGCAACTGCAGCAAGACTATGGGGATTTGCGTAAACACCCGTCGATCTTCGGCGGGCAAAGATGACGACAAGTATCAGGAAGAGGAAAAGTGTAGCGAGGACTGTCTGGAGGACTCTGGCAGCTGGCGGGTAAACGCTCAAAGTGGGAACACAGAGATTACCTGCCGTGTCTGCATTGCACGTACCCTGGAGTGAGATGAATACAGATTCTGAAGCCAGCGGAGCCAAAAGTAGAGAGATAAGATTCATGTTCGAGGTGAGAAGAATGATCCAGTGCCTTCGGTAAAGAGACTTGAACGGCGTCGTAATGAGCAAGTCTCCAGTGTAGTCCAGGCAGAGAGAAAACCGCGCTGAAGCTCCATCGTCACCAGCAAGCCGCACATAAGGCTCGATTTCCTTCGCTGCGGTATCGACGATCCCCCAAGGAATGCTAAAAAGAACGGCGATGATTGTTGGTAAGAATGCTCCAAGGACATAATCTCGCTTTGAGAAGTAATAGACAACATCCTCTGAACCTTCGGCGGCAGGTACGTCTGTTGGAAGCAGAACTATTGTACTGCCTGAAATGACGACAGTATTACCACCCTTCGTTGGGCTTGAAACTCGTGATGATCCACTCGCGGAACTGAAAGAAGGTGGCAAGGTTGTGTAAGAAGATGTTACAGGAGACACAAGAGACAAAGGAGCCACAGAGGCCACAGGGACCACAGGAGTCTCAACTATAGTCACTGGAGGCACGTAGTTTCCTATCACATCTAAAGTTCCGGGAAGAATGGAGGTAATTGGCGTCACAAGATTCGCTGCGACCGGGGAAACTGCTACCTCTGGTGTCGGCTGTGGGTTTACTGAAATCTCCGGAGTAGGAGCTCCCACTGGTACCAGAGTCGGTGTTGGTGTTGGTGCAGGGCTCGATTTCTTGCCAATGGTCCTTGTTCCTATAGTCAGATAATTTCCAGGAGCTGCAGACGTTGCTTGAGGAGGCTGTATTGTTGTGCATGTAAGCGTCGACAATTCAACATCGGTAGAACATTGAGTTATGGGTGGTGGTGCTGGAGTAGTCGTCGTAATCCATGACTGTTCGATGACAATGGTTTCCTCCACTCCAGCGACACTGTGAGTGTCAATAAGATTGTCTGAAGAATTTTTGATAATCTTACGTCTGTATCGTGGTGATATTGATATTTGGCTTGTCTTGCCTCCTGAGTAATGCAAAATTCCTTCCGACCACCGGCGATTTATCATTCCTCAATGATGCAATAACCCCTCGATTCCGAGAATTTGGAAGCTTTCGACACGCGATCTCCGTGAGAATGATCAAGATTAGAGTGGCTGCTAGGAGTGCTGACAGCACTGGTGTTCGGAGAGAAAGCGGCCTGAAGAATTTCTTGTGGGATCGGATTCTGCGGTTGCTTTCTAGAAATGGTCAGATCCGACGCATCAAACCTTTTGCTCTTGATACATACCTTCGCACTGATTTACGGACTCCTGGGGCTGCTTGTTGATATCCATGTCGTTAATCAAGTACAAAGTTCAATAGGATGAGAGACCTGGGAGGTTTGAGAAAACTCACGACAACCTCAGACGCATGATATCGCCGGCATTTACTGTCATGTCTTAAGCATCGTCTTGGAATTTCCAGCCACCTAACACGGAAACGTATCAGCCCACTGCATCGCCAGATCTGGTTGAGTGGTGGCTTTTCAGCTGAAAACAAAACTAGCCGCTAACAGGGGTTAAGCGAGGCACATTCGCTTGGCTACTGTTTGAAAATTCTGGTTAATCTCATTCCTAAATAGACTATGCTTGTTCAAGGTATTAGCCCATGTTTGGACTATTCATTTCTATCTCATGGCACAGAGCCAGTAGTCCAAGGGGTCGAAGAAAACTTGTTTGTGAATGTGAGAAAGCTGCCAGAGCCGGGATCCTCCAGCACGCCACTTTGGACCACCAAGCCATTAAGCTTATTTTAGCGCATGCATGCCATCGGACGTGCCAAGTATCCATCTGGGTTTTCTCCAGCCCCTATTGCCAAGTAAGACTGAACGACTGGAAACGACCGCATCTGGGCTCAGTGTACGTCAGCCTTTAGTGGAGGTTTGACTGAAAGTGAAGTTAAAAAGTTCTAACAATCAAGTCCGGGCGGACCGCGAGTTGTCAAGTGCGGGGTTGCCCCTCATGCTATCACAGCTAACATCCGCATCTTAGTAGGCTTCTTTCCGAAATTCCACTTAAAACTACAGCACTAGAATAGCCTGAAGTTTCGAGTGATCACTGATAACTGGGTCACAGTCGTGATTTGGCAGCTCTTTGGTAACACAAGTTGCGCTAGCTGCCCTCGCTAGCCGAAGTCAACACCCTAACCGAGCCGGAAACCTGGGGTCAACTCAGCCCTGCCAGGCTTGTCAGCCCAAACTCAAAAAGCAACATGAAAATTGAAGAGCAAAAGTGATTAACACAACTAGGATGAAGTTAAAAAAGAAAATAATCCGAGCGCACTTGAAGAGCGCCTGACGAAGCTGATCCTCCACATGATCGAGAGTAGTCTAAAGATACGTCGTCTGAAAACGCACAGCATTCATCTCTTTCTTGAAGAAGTTGAAGTAGACATCACATGACCATGAAACTTGATCGAAAGTCTCGTGGAAGTTTGGGAATATAACAAACAAATCAGGATTCTTTGAGTCCGTGGCCATATCGTCAGACTCCCCAAGCCAGGTGAATATCAATGTGCATCATGTGGAGCTCATTCCACCTTTGTAGTCTTGGAGATGGAGGATGCTTCCAGCCCATCAGCCGTGTAAAAAGGTAAGGTGGTTTCGTGATATGCTGACTTTGACCAGCCCAGATGAGCTAGATAGTTCGTATACTTCCAACTACACCAGAATCGATGGCACGTAGCCAAGAAGCCCGAAACAGAGCAAAAATAAATAGCGTACGTAGGAAGACCTTGGCCTTTGTGAATTCAAGGATTGTCATTTGGAAGGTTTCAGCATTCTGCGCCAAAACAAGTGCGCCGCCTGAAGCGATCGTTGAAATATGCCACCCTTCACTTCCATCATCAGTAGAATAACTTCCGTCTGCACTTGAACTCGAATGATGATAGACGCATCGCCTATGTGACTATCTCTTCTACTTCGCTACCTTCTCCAAACCTGTAGGCATTATCTCCCTACTCAACACAATGAAATTGTACGGGCAAGGTACGCTGTGAAAGAAGTGGGATCTTCTGCTTTCATATATAATTAGCGTCAATAAATACTGCGTTTATCTCGAGACAAAAGAGTTTAGATTATCTTCGGCCACGAAAGCTCCCATATATTCTTCATCAAGTATGACCTTTCCGGAGAAACGATACAAAAACAAACATTCATCAGCCCCATGCGCGTAGATCAATCCCGATTGAATTTTCAGCGAGTCCACCTTAAAAATGAAAATACCGGCAGGTAAATTCATCGTGTCTATTTGGTAGACATAAACGTCATCATCACGTTGCTTCGCCCGGTTGCTAGCATGTTTTCCCTCACCGAAAGTTGACAAGAAGTAACTTGTGGAGTTCGACTTGGTGATATGATCCAGAATGCCTTGTCCGAAATCTTTCTCATTCGCCAGTAAGCTTAAGTGGGCATAGTTCTTCGCAAATAAATCTGCTTGACGCATTCTTGAGTTCTTGTGTGTGACACTCTCCAAATAATCCTTAGAATCTGAGTGTATTTGTATCAGTGAAGGATCCGTGGTGAGTTGAGTGTACATTACTGACAAGATGAGGTCAGGCCACGATGACCGGAACTATACTTCTTGACCCCGTCCTTGTCGTTATAAAATTAAATTCGATAGTCCCAATTCAGGTTTGGGGGCTTTGGCTGGAGGGAGGGTTAAATGCTACATGCCTCCGAAGAGGTTCTTCTTGTAGAGACGGGTCATTACGGTGCCTTCCCCAAGTGCTGGAAGGCATTCGACCTGTTACGGATCCAATGCAATCCAAGATCATGTACGCAATAGAGAGTCGTTCTTTTACTGAATGAGAAATACAATGCGAAAGGATGTGAAGACCGCAGAAGCTGCGCACTCGTCGATGTAAGGAATGCCAGAGACGGATGTTTACGGCTTTTGTTCCTCATGAGCACACTTGCAATAAACAGCATGACTCAGAGTGAAACCAATGAGTTTTGGAAAGCTGAATGACGACTATCAGGAATTCTAAAACACACAAGTGTGGTATGCAAATCTCATGACAGTTGTTTTGCATACATACATACGTTTACACCTCCGCGCTCACTTTCTCATCTACCTTACCAGGACACGTCTCTTCCGCAAGTTTGTGTGACCCAGGACAACGAGATATCGCTTTCTTATCTTCACGACTTGCTTGTATACCGACAGGTATGCAGATATCGAAGCTGCCCCAGTGCCATTGAAACTTGGGCTCAATAGTGCATATGCCTCGATCACTGAATTATAGGTAGTGCCTGACAAGTGACTATATAGTCTGTCTCTGATCCCAGACCGACTGGCACAAATTCACAGCTACGATAAGGTGCGCGACTTGTAAGACGATGTTTTTGTCTTTCTTGAACGCGGAAGAGAATATGATCAGTTTGCGGTGATCTAGCTTGATGATAGGAGGTATAGTTGGACTTGGACGCGGCTGACGCTTTCAGTGTATCTGGAAAAGGTCTATCATGCCGTAGTTGATGCTTTTTTCATGCGAGATCGTAGCGTAAGGCAAAAAACTGTGCTTGTCGTGCAAGACTTACCCACATAGCCCTACGACCAGAAACCTCGTTGCACGTCAATGTTGTTGACGTGTCAGTTGGCCATATGTCGGTCCGAATAAAGATATTCATGTACTGAAACTTTCGTAGCATAATAATTTTCAGAAAAAGGTGGAAGGTCACACAATACTTTTCATATGCAATCTTAGCTTAACGTAAGGAAGCCCCCTCTGTCCTTTTCTTGAGCGGATTCTTTATGTATTCGAAAATCACACTCATTCCAGTGCGTCAGCTACTCATGTACTCGTTGGGCGCCGAAATCGACGATTGAGACTTTGGGGGAGCTGATAGCGTAAAATTGTGTTCAGTCAAAAACGATATACTGGAGAACAGGCAAATTGGGACGAGCAATTCGGACTTGAGAATTGAGAGTAGCCAAGCCAAAGTAGTCTCTAATTACCGAAACAGAATATTTCGGCACTCGGCACACAGGATATCGCGAAGAACGCGAGTGAATATGAGTCTTTGTGATTCAACTCGATCAAATGGTCAGCTCTATGGCTCCAGATTTTGTCGCTCTGGCATCTGGCAGGGCGTGGACAAGGAGGACGAGGTGCAATAAAACAAATATTTGTTGATTTATCAACGCATGATTTACCTTGACTTATCTGAGTCATTGTTCGACTGATATGTGAGCATGTTCATCGGCATTTTCTTCCCTACATAGATATGACAATACCTTACCCTGCCTCGAGTATTAGACAGAAGACGTTATGAAACTTGGACCAGTAGACCAGATATGAACGAGGCTTCATTATTTCCAAAATAAAAGTGTCAAATCTGGTATTCAATATGGTGGAAAGGGAAAGACCATATGAAATTGTCTTCAAGACTTTACATGAGATACCATCAGGATTCCAGTGTATTCTTAACACAAAGTATCTTGGAAGGACAAGTCAAAAATTCTAGACGTTAAGAAAAACAAGTAATCGACGACTGTGAAGACTATGCACATTTTCAGCTCGTCGTACCATCCTAATTCTCTACCACTCACCATTCACCACCCTACGCGCTTCTTAAACTCAAGGAAGCCAAAGCGAGTTTATCTAACGTGACACCACACACGTGCACCCCACTTCTAGCGGGCATTCTCGCTTACATTCGCTCCGGCAATGCACGGATGAGCGAGAATGACTCATAAGCACTCATGCCGATCTCTCAAGCAGGTGCTAATTATCTGCATTAGCTCTTACTACAGCAGGGTAAAATGCAAGGGTTGAGAATTGGCAGTGAGTAATGCGTTTTATAGGTTCCAAATTTAGTGTTTGTTGTGTTTATCTCGGTGTTTGCATGTTGAGGGGAATGAGAAGATTGGAGAGATTTGTGAGTTGAGGAAGAGGGATGTGTCGACTCATGGTGAGTTTGGATGGAATCATTCTTGGGAGAGGAGTATCGAGTGAGCTTGGAGGTGTGATGAGTATGAGTGTTGTTATAAGATAGATGCATGAACTTCGAGTTATTAAAATTTCTTTATTTCATCTCAACACTCTGTCCAACAAGTATAGTGACACTAATCAATATCGCGAGATACTCAATGCTTGCAGAATTTGAGGAAGCCTTTAGTAAGTTTCAACTGCTCATTCGCACACATGTCAGCATCTCGAGCACAATGATTAAACAAATTTTGCCGATCTGAACGTTTTTCTGAGAACAAAGAAATGCATGATCCATATATCTAAATAACCGACATCGTCTGAAAGCCTCCTCTGCCCCGTCCAACTCCATAATGCAATGAAATCCAAGAACTACAGCTAATTCCCTCCTACGCCCCATATCTAGTCCCACAATGCAACCAAACAACACCACATCACTTCTGAACCAATCCCCGCAGAACTTCGACTTCGGCCTCGAGTCTCGCAACCTTGAGCTTCAAAGCATCGCGCTCATCCTGCGTCTCCTTGAGAGAATTTTCCAAAGACGAGACTTGATCTACACGCTTTTGACGATAACGACGAGCGGCAAGGGTGTTGAGGGTACGTTTCTGAATTTTGGAAGTGGGGTTTATCCCAGCTGTAGTGACTGGTGAACAAGAAGTTTTGTTCGAATTATTGGATTCGGGTGTGGAGCGCGCAGTTGGCGAGGGATCGGTAGGAGCCCGCGAAAATGGCTCGGTAAAGAGATCGGAGTTGAAGTTATCAGAAGAATTGTCGGAGAGGTTTGATGCGCTCATGTCATGATAGGCGCCAGAAAGCGAATAGATCACTGGAGAAAGCTCGTCCATGGACGAAGAAACAGAAGGAAGTTGAGAATTGCTGGAGGCTGTGTTTGGAGGCATTTCAGAACCGGTTGAAGCTGAATATGGGCTTTGTGGATTGATATAAGGAGACAAGTCAAAATCTCCCCTGCTGGGGAGATGATATTGGGCAAGCGCCATGTCGTCGTTCGTAGCAGACAGATCCCAGAGTTCGTCAACAGGATCGAGAACAGGAATAGAAGACCCTAAAAACTCCGATGATTCCGATACAAACGGACTAAGCCCCAACTCCTGATGTTGACCCGGATCTAGTGAACAATTCTGAATAAATGAAAGATCGGCTGGTAGAGAGAGTAATGATGATAATGATGAAGAGTGGAGTTCACTCGATTCTTGCTCCGTCCATGCGAATTGCTGGTCTTGACAAGAATCGAATGAAAGGTGGCCGTGAGTGTAACTTTGTTGGTGGTGCGAATGATGATCTTGAATGAGAAAATCCGAATTAAGCCGTTGTGCTGTTCTCAGGTGGTTTGTATCCGATGAGGCGTTGTTGTGGTTGGAAGAAGATGTCCCGCTCGCGAGATTCGTCGACGGTGTGTTGTGCTGCTCCCACCATGATGAAATAAGGCTAGGACGGGCCTACACGACCCGTTGGGGATCTTAAAAGGGGAGGAAAGGAAGCTGCTTCTGCAATTGATGCAGAGAGGATGTCGAGATGTCGACTGTTGAAGAAGGAAAAGAGGTTGAAGGTGGGAGGACGGTGGCTTTATGTCAAACCTGAGGACGGGGCTTGGACTGGCTGGGGGTCCGTAGCTGCGTGCATAATTTAGCGCAATTGGAAAATATGTACGCTGTGACTCACCATCCAGATTCGAGTTAGCTAAAGTAAGGTACGGAAGTACAGGTACCTGCCGCAACTAGGATATACGTACCTCGGTAAGGTACGCTTTTCTTTGCTATATCCCTAACACTACCAAATCGGACCAGAATTACCCCGGCCATTCAAAGTCCTCAGCTCTGTACGGCACGTTTTGCCAAAGTAAGGTTAATGCCACCTTGGCTATATCCGAAATAATTGTATTCGATCATATCCGGCATGCGACATGTATTATGCTATACCTACCTATTCGTCCTCAGGAAGTCAGTGACTGAGCGCTATATTATAGATTAATCTTCACGGATTTTTAAGGCTAATTATTTTGCTTGGGAAGCATACCAATACTGAAACATCTGCCGCAAAACTTCAGCTATTCAAAGCTCCATCGTGTTCTATATTCGAAGACTCTGGTTTTAAGCTAGAGTTTGTGACGCGTCTGCATCAAGGCTGGGTATAAAATCTTTCTCGCGGAGCGGCTTTGCGTTGAATTAATGAAAGCAGTTGGTATCAGGTGACTTTGTGCAAGACAAAGGATGCGGCGACGACTTTCTCTGCCTGGAGATGAAGTTTCTTAGCCTCACCGTATCAAAAATGCTGTAGGCTACGGTGTGTCCGAGACTACGAACGAAAGCACGTAGCCTAGAAAGAGGAGTAGGGTGTCCCTTCCCCACAGTTTCATTTGAACTATATCCACGACGCGATGATGGTAGTATGAGAAGTAGGGCCTGGAAAGGCCTTCCATAATTTTAGATTCCAGGTTGTCAGTTTGTGTATTCTTGTGCCCGCTCGCGTATCGACCTGTACTTTCAATAATTCGTCCACCAGATGCTCAATCTGCTGTTGCTACATCTCCGAGGAGTCCTCAAAGGTCTTCCGCTTGGAGCAATTGGCAAGCTTCACACAATGAGTATGCCGAACCGAAATTAAAAGCCGTACAGTATCAGCGTTGTATTTTAGCCCTCTGTTGTCGATCTGCATCACTTAGCCGAGAAAAATAGGGGGCCTCTCGCTAAGATCAAGCGAGTGTTTCAAAACCTCCATCGCTACCTACCTACCTTACTAAAACAACCTGAGCAAGTAACAAGGTGCGGATGTGGAAAATACCATCCAATGAATATTCACGATGTCGTTAACTGATACCAGATCCTACCCAAGTATTAATCAGCGCATCATTTCTTCCACTACTAGGTCCAACAGATGATTAAACATCCGAATCGGACATTCGCCTTCGACTCTTCTCGGCCCTTTGATGGACGATCAGTGCCATCATTCTTTGAAACCGCGACAAGCAGATGAGAGTCCCGTACTGTCTAAAAGTGGCCTTAGAAGTTGGAACCCAAAAACGAGGCGACATTCGTTTTCATTCTAGTCGCAAAGACGATACACTCCTTGCTTAGTGCTGGTTCAGTTGTGTTCTTGGGGACTGAGATTCTCACGTCGGTTTCCAGTCTGAAGTCCTGCAAAGATACCGTCCAATTCCTCGAATCAAAGCGCTTGCCTTTTCTAGAGCGCAATTTTAGTTCTTCATAGCAATCAGTGTGCGAAATGATTAGATTAGATTAGAGTATAACCTTCTACTCTAATCTAATCAAAGGTAATTTTAATCTACTCTAATCTAATCAAAGTATAATCAAGTATAATTAAGTATAATCGAGTAGGACACGTAATCTAGAGCTAGCTTCAAAAGAGCTTAGATCCTCGCTTAAGTTCCTTTTTTAAGCTTAGGCTCTTGCCTTAGGCTTAAAGCTCGTATCAAAGCGAGATTCTAGTAGTAAGTAGTCTTAATAT